>CM018906.1:25496180-25503680 GCA_009663005.1 Actinidia chinensis | reverse complement strand
GACATGCAAGAATTCCTCGTTCTTTAATCCATGTGGACACCGTGATGACAAGGTGTTTTTTTGGGGAGGAGTTGTTACTCATGGAAAAGTGTTGTTGGCCAGGTGCTGTGATTAATTGAATAAGTCTACTTAACTTAGGAAGTTTGGTTATTTTGCCTATACGTTGGATGTAGTTGTTTTACTGGATCTACGGAAGTGTTCCTATTTTGGTGTGGAGTCTTTTTAGGAGTAATTAGTTGTGGGGTGGTTGTAATCCTTTTTATGTAATTGCTTGTTGCTGTTAATAGAGTATCTGAATATTTGCAAATTCTCGGAGTGTTCCTATCTTGGAGATCTTGGGCTCTCGCGAAGTGATTACGGGTAACAGTTTATCTAAGTGAAAATAGGAGATCAAGGAAGAAGCCAATTCCCTGTTCTTCTAACACGCCCATTCCATAAGACGTGTCTTTAAGGAGGATCATATCAAGTGATCACGAGACTTGATATTTACATAAGGTCGTGTATTTAGCGGCCTATACAAAATATCATATTGGTATAAATAAGTAATGTAAACGCATAGAAAAATAGTATGCCTTGGGGCCACTACTGTCCTCCAAATCTTTTTCTCTGGTCATGATATTGAAATTTAAGGAATCTTCTGGCCATATCAAATATATATTATAAAATAATTGTATCCGTATAACCTCTCTTCAAAGAAAAAATTTGAAAAGATAAAATAACTTAAAAATAATCATGATTCAATAAGTATTATATTTTAAAAATTAGGAATGACATTAATTATAATTTGCATAATTCTAAAAAAAATAAGTTTAACTACGTTAAAATTGGTTGTTTAAGCATAATTCTTAGTTTAAAAATAATGAAAAAAAAAAAAAAATTTGCTTAATTTTTACAAAAAATAAACAGGATACTAAGTGAATTAAAATTTGTTAAAAAGTAAAATTCACATTTATTAGAAAAGCGTAAACTTAGAATAAAGTGTACAATTATGGGAACTTGAACTTAGTTATACTAAAATTTTAAAAATCGAACATAATTATTCAAATTAAAACTTAATAGATCTCAATATTAACGGTCATTATTTTCTCTTAATGCTATTTTGCACAAGAAAATATTTCCTTGTTTTTTATAGGTTTATATTTTTTTATTATAAAAATCGGTATACACTCTAGACTGTCCCTGAATTAAAAGGGTTAAACCTTAATGTGGTCCTTGAACTATTCAAATTTTATTTATTTTGTTCATCAACTAAAATAAATTATAAACTAAAGTTTTTGATATTTCTCTAGAAAAAGTAGTACTAAATAAAAAAATAAAATAAAAAAATAAAATCATAGATGCTTCACATTTATGCAAATAATACTCAAAATCTTTTCAACCTAAAAAATACTGATAAAATAAAATTTAGACAAGTACACAAACTTGAATTTAACATTGCAAAAATATCGCATGTATTTAGATTAAAATTAAATTATTATAACTTATCCATGCATAGCACAGGGGCAATGCTTATACTATATACTAAGTAAATGTGGCTTCCAAAAAAAACATAGAGCATTCCCATTGTTTTTTTTTTTATCACATGTGGCATTTTCATAATAAGGTTATTTTCTCCTATTTAAGTTTGTAGACAGTTTACTAAAATAAAAGATAAATTAACGTTTTCTTAAAAAAAAAAAACTTATATAGAGAAAGTAACATCAAATAAAAAAGAGGAAGATAGAAAAAATCCCAAATTTATATGAAATTAAATTTTTTTAAAAAATAATAAAAAATAATATCAAAGAAAAAAAATAGAAATATAAAAAATACTCTAGATCTTCCAATTTCTTATGCAAATAAGTACTCATTATCATCAATGCAAGCAAGTTATCTTACATCTTTCTAAACGCATTAATTTAGAAATCAAAAAAAAATTCCAATAAAATAAAAAAATTAGACAAATACAAAAGTTTTAAATTTAAATGGAAAAAATATAAAATGTATAATAAAATTCTTTGTAACCCATATGTTTCAATAACAATAACACAGGACCAGCACTTTTTAACATATACTGTATATAGCTCTATTATATAGAAAGAGGAGGCAAAAAAAGGCAGATTTTTTCCCCAATCAATGCAAGTCATTATCCACTTTCTTCCTAAACACATTAATTTATAAAACAAGAGAAAAAAAATCCAATAAAACAAAAAATTTAAATTTAATAGCAAAAAATATAAATGTAAAATAAAATTCTTCTCAACACATATTTTTCAATAATTCCGTTCATAGCATAAGGCCAACACTTGTACATAAATTATATATAATCTATATTATAAATCACAATTCATTTTGAATCTTAAAAATTATCTTCCGTTATCTAAGGTTGAAATGCATTTGAATTAATCCAATGGCTGAAATATCACTTGAGATTACTTTTAATCCCCCAAAAACTATTACTTCATTATTTTTAAAGGTGTGTGACCCACATATGTTCTTATCCAATGATAAAAAATCTCAAAATATGGACATATTTTTTATCCCTTGGATTATTTTTTAGTGAGACCTACATCAAAAAACTAAAAACATCTCTTTCTTTTCCCTCATTTCTCCCAAACTAGTAATTTTTTTTTAAAATATTATAATTTCTAAGCAATGTATCTCTTCATATATGCATACAATGTATCTTTATCTGATATTTATATCTTATCTGTTTTTTAAATTATAAAATTTTAACAAGAGTACGCCTATGAGGTGATTTTTTTTTTATGTAGTGCCCGTGGGCACGGACAATACTAGTTGTATATAGGGGCTGTTCATCGGTCGGGTTTGGTCAAGTTCGTGTCGGGTAGGACCCGACTCGATAAAAGTCGGATTGAGAAAATACTTATCCATACCCGACCGACTATCTAGTCGGGTCGGGTTCGGGTGTCGAGTCGGGTGGAGAAATTCCTCCATACCATTCTTCTTGAAACCCACAAAAGACTCTTCTAAACTAACTGAGCCAAATCCCAAAGTGAGTTGACTCCAACATTAAATTCTCTTTCTCTCTCATCTCTATACGTGTGTGAAATTTTGTTTTTTTGGACTGGGAAGTAAAGGCGTACACCCCAACCACCACTGCCATCTACTTCCCCAACTTTTCAACCGAACCACCAACAGCTGCACGCATCATAGAATAGTGCTTTTATTTGTCAAAACCCAGCAAGATGAAGCTAGGGCCTAATGCAAACTTCAGTAGTTCCATTTAATTTTTTAATTATCGATATCATAATGCAAAGTATATTTCACTAGGAAATAAACCCATCTCATGACGAAGCTCGGTGTGGAAAGTATGCGATCTAGAAGTCCAGGATTAAATCCCCTTGTGACACAGGTGTTCACGGATCTTCCTCTGATTCTGCGGCATACAAATACCACACTATATCCATGGGTTCGAAACTACGAAACCGAACTATGGCCAATTGTTCAGTGGCGAATTCGAACATTTCATCATGTTTCAATTCGAAAGCAAGGTTGGAACAATTGGTTCCGATTCCAGCGAGAGAACCGAACTTCAGCAATTTGTTCCGAAATCGATTTTCGAACAATTATTGTCGATATGGCTTCGTAGTTGCTCTCTCTCTCTCTGGTTCTCTTGTGGAGATTGACCAGAGTGACGGGAGGGGTTGGGGTAGATTCGTGGTGTTCCAAGGTGGAGAAGAAGGGACTGTCGGGTGAGGGGGGGGTTGGGTGGGGGTGGCGGCAGGTTGGTCGAGAGTGAGTTGTGTCGCCTGTTGGATTTTGGGGAAGAAGAATGGATGGGTGTGAAGAGAGATTAATTTAGGTTTGTACTAGTAACTCTATTTGGGGATAGAATGGATTTGTCGGTCGGGTCACCCAACTTCTTTATACCAATCATTCGAATCCGACCTGAAAAATAAAAAAAATTAGAATGCCCACCCTCACCCGATCTGTCCACTGTAGTTGGGTCGGATTAATTCGATCTTTTTGTGTTGAGTCGAGTCGGATTGGGTTGGGGGTCAGGTCAGATGGAAGTTTTGGACAACCTAGTTGTATTATATAGAAAGAGAAGGCATGAAAAGAGAGATTTTTTCCCTCCATTAATACTTTCTAGTGCAATGACGTTTCTACCCCTCATATTGCCCATGTGCAGGCCATGCGTACAAATTCCGTCCACTTGTTAGGCGGTGGGTTGTTAATTAGGCGAAATCGACTCTAATCAATTAGTTGGAGATGAATAGGTGCAATTGGTAATTGAGGAAGGAAGTAAACAAATTTTGAATGGTTTAAAGACCAAATTAAGATTTAATCCAAATTAAAACTCATTAAAGAATTATTGATTTTTTGTCCTGTGCAGCTTTGAGACAAAAGATCGCCTCAGGGTTCGAATCACAGACGCTGACCACAAGAGATGGGAGATTCCCCCGGAAATCCTCCGCCGCGGCCCACTGCCACCGCCACCCACTCTCACCACCGCTCCCCGACTGAAAAACACCGCCGCTCCTTGCTGGAAAACCCCTCCCTCTCCTTTCCCAACTCCGACCTCATCTTTACGCTTCTCGACACCACCCCCTTTGGCTTCGCCGTCACCCGCCGTTCGTCCGCCGACGTGCTCTTCAACTCCTCGCCGGATTCCTCAAACCCAGGCACATTCCTAATCTTCAAGGACCAGTACCTGCAGGTCTACTCCTCCCTCCCGGCCTCTCGCTCATCCCTTTACGGCCTGGGAGAGCAAACCAAAAAGTCGTTCAAATCGGCCGTAACCAAACCCTAACCCTATGGAACGCAGACATCGGCAGTGCCAACCCTGATGTGAACCTGTATGGGTCCCACCCCTTCTACATTGACGTTAGGTCGCCGGATCCTGAGGGCAGAGTGGTGGCTGGGACCACCCATGGTGTGTTGTTCCTAATCCAATGTATTGGACTTGTCTACACTGGGACACAGGATTTTTTCACAACCGTTTTTTACAAGGTTTAATTGTGGGGGTGTTGTTGATTTCTATTTCTTCGCCGGGCCCACGCCCGCCATGGTGATGGACCAGTACACTGACTTCGTTGGCCGTCCCGCCCCAATGCCCTACTGGTCCTTTGGTGAGTCAGTCCCTATCAACATCTTTTTTACAGTCTATTCTTCTGTGGTGTTATTTTCTTTGCCACGTTTTAGAGCCTGTGAGTTTGGATTAAAGATTTAACAGAGGAAAAGAGCTAATGGATCTTATTAACATTTTTTTTTCTTTTCACCATTTTTTGTAACCAAATCTCTCCCTAAAAAGTTGATCCTAAATACAAGCTTATGCTTTTGGTCTGGCATCTGTCTTTTTAAACCCTCAATCGGTATCAATTATGATAAAACGTTTTCTTTACTGCAGCAATAGACGTTTGGGCTATTATGAGTATTTCCCAAAAAAGAAATGAAAAAAAAAAGTGGAAGGGTTCATTTGTGTTTTAAGTCTTTTGTAGGGGTTAAATTTCAAAACCAAGTGATTGTCTACAAGAAAAAAATTATGTCGTGGGTTAAGTAATCCAACCATCCACTCCCACTGCTCTCAAGGCTGGAGATGGCTATTGGTTGGGGACCCTATCCCACCTCCAAACCGGTCTAAGAAATCCTCTAACATACCCGCATGACCCCACCCCTCCCACAAAATTTATCCCCATACCCTATTCGTTCTGCTTTACTAATTGTCAATTTTTTTTACCAATCAGTCTTGGAGAAAGCTAAGGTACATACTAGTACTCTACATTATTAAATTTTTAGAACTTTGGTTACCTCTGTTGTAATACCCCAAACCTCAAATCAGTGGCCCAACGAGCGAGCTAAACAAATCAATTTATCCCTTGATGCCAAGCGCTAAAAAACCCATTAAAGTCTACAAATCGATATACAATTACAATCGTCTCCAAATAATGAAAATTTGACAGCAGTCCCATAATTTCCAATCTTCATCTTCTCCAATAATTAGATCTCGTTCCGGTAAAACTCCAAAAATTTCATTCCTCACCTGAGGGGAAAAATAAGGGTCAGCTTGGAAACCCAGTTAGTTACCAACAACCACAACTTGTTGGATCAAATATGTAAAAAAAAAATATGTATAAAAGATCTGATTCAAACATGAGTTTTTTCATAACTTTAGAGAGAACAGAAAGAATTTATTTCCAAAAGACTTTTGTTGTAACATACACAAAGAAAAACAATTTTCAGTAAAAGAGATTTAGCAAGACCAAAAGTTCTGGCATCCAATAAACTTGATAATTCAATTTCGATAGAATATTTCAATATTTCGATCATCACAAGCTCAAACCTTAGTAACTACGGTCACCTTATCCCGTGACAGGCCCAGAACCACACATAGGCCGGTGGTAAGTCCCGGAAGACACTAGTTTCTGTGCCAATACTTAACCCCCATTGGCTAGGTCCATATCATAGAGACGAGCAAGCTTCATTAAAAAAAAATTGGATTGTTCAACGAAGATTAATCAAATATTTTCAGTGTTACAGGTGGTTTCTAAAATCAATCGTTTCATAATTGATCCATATTTCCATGGAACACGTCATGATAATAAGAAAATTTATTTCAACTGTTCAAAGACAAGAATTCAATCATAAATGTACCGTAAGTGGTAGAAAATAAATTAGAAAATTTTTAATCATAACCGTCAGATATGCCAATCTTACTGCCAGGAACAACATATTAATCTTTCCTCTTAATCGGACATAATCTCACCATTTGATTCGTAGCCAAACATCTCCTTTTGGGTTGAACAATGCCTCTTTTTAACTGATCACCTATTCTCCTCCATGCTTTCAAAATGCCCTTGAGAACCAGTAGCAGAGGCAGCCCATGTACCACAATAGATCAACCCACAAGCTACAGCACAGACAACCACTGGAACAGCCTCTAAGGAGACTTAACATGGCCATCAAAACAACCCAAATCAGTGCCCCCCAAAGCAGCAAAAGCCTCCCAGCACAGCAGCCACTATCTGCCTCCCCAAACCACCACACATCAGATTCGACACTGCACAAACGCTTGCTAACATGGGCAAAGGTTACCTCGTATCGGAGTGCCTCGCTAGTTCCAACTTCTTTTATCTCTGTTCCACAATCGCAGCCCTCTCTCTCTCTCTCATCGTCCGCTAGGGTTCTTTCTCTACTTCTCTTCGTCTCTCTATCTCTTCCTATAAATTTTAATATAGGTATAAACGGTGCCCCCAATAAAGACCAACTGAACTCTTAAAATTCTCTACCACTCTCTCAAAGATGGTTACCCAATTCTTGGAATTACCAAAAACAACCCAACTTAAAGGAACAAAAGCCCTATATTCTCCACAATTACAAAATGAGCCATGTTTGTTCTTCTGCACACCCATATAAAATTACAATACCAGCCACATTACATCTTCTTTTATCCATCATCCCCTTACTTAATCAATTCTCCGCTGCCAATTGTAAAATAACCTTGGGACCAAACATCAATCGAATGTAACAGTCATCGGGAATTTTTCTTAAATAATG
>CM018906.1:25486180-25488680 GCA_009663005.1 Actinidia chinensis | reverse complement strand
AAAACTTGTGATAATGTTAATAGAAAAAATGTATGTGATGTATGTTTATTGTTCAGAATGTCTCCACTTTTAATCCACTTGCTATCATCCTAGGCAAACAAATTAACTGGACCTAATTATGTTGAATGGACTCGAACCCTGGATATTGTGGCTTACCGAGGGGTACAAGTTTGTCCTTCACATCCATGCCCTGATCCTTCCCGGGGCTAGTGCTCCACCCTAGGTTTACGTGGATTAAGGCAATGAGATGACTAGATGCTATATCTTGGCCTCTATTGATGTTGTGTTTCAGTAGCAACATTGCCATGCCCACTGCTCGGGATATATAATCTTTAACCTCAGGAGTTTTTTTGGTGAGCAAGGACGTTCTGCAGGCAGGATGTCATGAGAAACCTCTGAACCCAAGATGCAAGAAGGAATCCAGTTAGGGACCACGCTTAAAAATGATTGGTTTTTTAATGAATTGGAGATCCTTGTGCTGAGATTGATGCGATTCTCAGTTGACATAATACTTCCAGTCTTTGCCTTACGCCTTTAATCGTTCAACTTAACTATCTTATGACAAAACCACTATACTTTGTCTGAGCTATGATGAGTTGCAGGAGGCTGAAGGTATTATTAAATCTAAGAACGTGTTCTGATGTTTTCGCTCGGAGTTTCTTCTAACTTAAGCCGAAAGGCAGAACGGGGGGGGTGATGAGCAGAACAAGGCCAAACATGTCAACAAAGGTAAGCCAACCAAGGGAGGTTCAGATAAGGGATCGTGACAAAGGGAAAGTGTTTCCACTGGCGGCAAGGATGGCCATTGGAAGAGGAACTGCCCACTTTCATTGCCAGTACGAACAAGGTATATGGTCACTTGTGGCTGAGACTGTTTTTGTGGCGTACTTTACTGATACCTGGTGTTAGATTTGGGAGCCATAATCAATTTGGCATTCATTGCAGGGGTTCCAGGTAACCAATGGCAGCTTAGTGTAGGGAAATCACCTTGCACATGGGACATCAGCTTCAGTTTCAGCTTTAGGGCAGTTGGATGTAGTTAGGTTAATCTTTCGTAGATGGTTAGGAGTCTGGTTTAGATGATTGTCTTTATGTCCGGATTTGTCGGAATTTGATTTCATTTAGTTCTTTAATAAATCCAGGATACTCGTGCATTTTCTTCAATGTTTTTATTAAAAGTATGGGTTGTTTTTTTGTTCCGGTACATTGGTTGATGGCTTTTAATCTATGACTCCTGTTAACTACTCAGTTCCCACTTTACTAGACACTAAAATATGGATACATCAAACCAACCAAACGAAACTACCAGTAAAATAGAAAACCTCCTTCATTTAATTCAACTACTTTGGCATCTTAGACTGGGTCATCTTAATCTTAATAGGATCCAAAGGTTGGTTAGAGATGGACCTCTTGGTTTCATTGGTTTCTGAACCATTACCCCACCTGCGAATCATGTTTAGAGGAAGATGACAAAAAGGCATTTTTTCTGCTAAAGGTCAAAGAGCAAAAAAATTGTTGGAATTGGTGCATACCGGGATTTCTGTGTTCCTATAAATATCCAGCGTAGGTGATATGAGTTTTTGCACTTTTGGTGGATGATTACTCAAGGTTTGGCTATGTTTACCTTATGCACCGCAATCTGACGTCCTTGATTTTTTCAGAGAGTTTTAAGACAGAGCGGTAAAAGCAAACATGTAAAGCCTTAAAGCCCTTCGACGGATCGAGGTGGTGATACCTCGCAAGGGAGTTTGAAGACTACTTAAGACATATTGGGGATAGTCTCACAGGTTAACTGCACCAGGCACACCACAGCAAAAGATGTGAGAGAGAAGGAACATGACTCTTTAGATATGGTAAGATCTGTGATGTGTTACTGCAACTTGCCTATATCTTTTTGGGGATATGCTTGGAGTTACTCTTTTTGGGGTTCCAACGATGTCCACAGCAGTCACCATGCATAAAATATCTGGAAGGTGGTCTTCGGGAAAGGTGCGGTCTGCAATGTCTACTACAACAACCTAATTGGGGAGTAAAATGTAGCATACGGACCAACAGCCACTGGGATCCGCCAAGTTCGAGCCCAACAGAGCAGAAGCTTCATGTTACAGAGCTTTTGGGAATGAAGCTTCACATTACAACTTTAGGGACAAACGAAGGTGAGCGCGGCAGCGCGCACCGAGCTCAACCTATTAACACTACATATTATTTTCCAAGAGACATTCACCATTTCCTTATGTTGCCTCGGACACACCTTGGCTGGACTATAACGACAGAATGGGATCATGACACCATTAGGCGAACACTAAAAACATCAACTCCATTCTAGGAGAGAGAAGCTGCCAACTCCCTCCTCTCTTTTGTTGGACACACCTCGGCACAGAAGGCCCCGAGGGCGAAACACTGAAACTCAACTCCAATTCTAGAGATAGAAGTTGCCAACTCCCCTCCCTCTCTTTTGTCGGGAGAGACCCTCGGCATGTTGTGTTCTCCCTTCCTTTGC
>CM018906.1:25476180-25481180 GCA_009663005.1 Actinidia chinensis | reverse complement strand
CGAACTCAGCCCATCGAGATTTTGCCACACTTAGCAAAAAGACATTTTTAAAGGGAGGGTTAGCCGAGCTCCCAGTGCTCCGAACTCTATCTCGCAAGATTTGCTAAGTATGCTGGGCAAATCCATAAGGGGGAGTTAGCCGAGCTCGATAGAGCTCCGAACTCAGCCCATCGAGAATTTGCCACACTTAGCAAAAAATTCATTTTAAAGGGAGGGTTAGCCGAGCTCCGCAAGAGTTCCGAACTCTGTCCCGCGAGATTTGCTAAGTATGCTAGGCAAATCCATAAGGGGGAGTTAGCGAGCTTGACCGAGCTCCGAACTCAGCCCATCGAGAATTTGCCACACTTAGCAAAAAATTCATTTTTAAGGGAGGGTTAGCCGAGCTCCCAGAGCTCTAAACTCTGTCCCGCGAGATTTGCTAAGTATGCTGGGCAAATCCATAAGGGGGAGTTAGCGAGCTTGACCGAGCTCCGAACTCAGCCCATCGAGAATTTGCCACACTTAGCAAAAAGACATTTTAAAGGGAGGGTTAGCCGAGCTCCCAGAGCTCCGAACTCCATCCTGCGAGATTCGTTTCATGTGAGATCCAAATTTCGAGACTACCTACGTACGCTTCCCAAAGATTTTCATGGGAGGTTTAAATGTACTTGGGGCATATGCAGAAAGGAAAGCTCGGCGATATACAGAAAAATTGCAAACGTACTCAGACAAGAAAATTTATTCATTACAGAGAATCGTACAAGTACAAGGTAGTTTGATTACAAGTTTAGAAACCATTCATTCCAGCAAATCGTTGAGTTACAGATTGTTCGATTACAAACTACGCAAGTAATAGCCTATTCTACAGAACAACCGAGCTTCAACACTCCTAATAGGATCAAGCCGCACTGGTGGATCTTCACTGAGTTGCAACACCCCTAATAAAGACCGAGCCGTGCGAGAGGAAATCTTCGTGGAGGGTTGCCCAGAGAATGGATATGAGCGATCGGGAATGAAGCCGCCCAGACTTCATGATGGATCTGACCCGGCCGGTAGAACGAGCGATTGCACGGCAATATTTTCTGACTAGGCTGGCCCTGCAGAATTAATACCGGTAAGGGCGAATGTAACAGGACCACTCGTTGCTCGCAGCAGATTGTTTATCAGCTACAAGGGAGCATTTACTGCTCGCAGCCGAGTGGTTATTAGATACAAGAGAGCACTTACTGCTCAACACAGATTGTTTGTCAACTACAAGTGAATCTTCCAAAACCAAAGCTCGCAGAAAGGACACGTTCACATCAAGCTTGGCCAGTTTCCCCCTTTGGTTATAATCGCACGACCAGTTTGAAATAACTAGATCTTTGCAACCGAAGGGAAGAGCCCATATGAAAGCCGGAGAATGGTCACCGGAGAGTAGATCGCAACTATAAGGAGCAGGGAGCCTCTTCGCGCTCTAAAGGAAAAAGATTCCTCTGGCCTAGCGTTTATAGAGGGGCAGGGGGAGGCAAGGGACCACGGGTGCCCAACGGAACACCGAAGGGTATGTCATTATGAAGGCTAGGACGCACGGATACTCTTACTCCGGAGGAAAACGTACCCGTGTTCGGACCACTCGGACACACGGAACGCGTGGGACACGTATTTTTCGGACACGCCATGTGGCGGTCCATTTTTTTATTATTAAATTCTTACTTCGGACACGCGTGTCCCTAGCGTTCCAAAATAGGACACGCGGTCCCTAGCGGTTCTATTTTTTTTGCTGATTCTTTTTCCTACTCCTTTTTCTTATTCTTCTCGATTATTATGTTGCTTTCTGTTGCTCTATGGATTGATGGCATATGTTGTGCCGCTAAATAGCCTAAATGATTATGTTGGTTTATCTTGTCATTTTAGTCTTTAGATGGACATGATATGTTTATTTTATGATATGTTAATTTTGCTTAGAATGGTATTTTTATTTTATAGTGTTATATTACACTTATTTAATTACAATTGATGAAAATAAATAATATATATATATATAAATATAATATATATATTAGAAGACATGTATATATATATATATATAATATTGCTGTGTCAGCGCCGTGTGTATCCTGCCAATTTTTGAAAATTACGTGTCAAGTCACACGTGTTCAGTGCGCTTAGATGACGGGAAACCAAGGGTCTGCTGAAGGAGATGAAGCGACTGTCTGTGGAGGTATGCGAAGAGCCAACCGCCAAAACAAAACGCGTGAGAATCGCGTTTGAGAATACGAAAAGGCAATACAAAGAGCCACGCGTGGTCGATCGCCACAGAAACCAACCAAGACCGAGCACGTCCAGCTCACATGACCTCGGCGAGCATTGCACCACCTCATGCAAATTGAGGGATAATTGTAAGGGGACAAAACATACAATGACCGAATCTGGCCTTGCGAGGGTGGGGGCCTCTGCCTGCTATCGTTGGGAAGCAAGCTCGGCGGACCCACGGGCCAGAGCTCAGTGCAGTATTCCTAAACACAGACAATGTCTGGGCTAAGGCCATCATTGCCGAGGGACTTCCTCTATTTAGGAAGCTCGGTTTGAACAACTACGATGGAGTTCAGACGGGGACAACGTCCGGCGGTCATCTCGAGGGATATCAGGGGACAGAAGGTGACTTGCACAAAGGAGTTCCTTCTGACAGCCCCCATACCCAGACGGAGACGCCAGAGACATGATGACGGGCTACCGACTACACCACAGAGGCATGGTTGGGTCAACCACCTACTTACTGACACCGTAGTTGAGGCGTCAAGGTACGCGCCGAGCTAGGCTATAAAAGGAGAACTCTTGTTCTCACTCGGGAACGCGATTTTGTGCCATTAGAACATAAACACATTAAAACATAAACACACTTTCTCTCTCTACATACACTTCCTCCGGTCATCTACTTGACCGTCGGAGAGCCGTTTCCCGGAAACAGTTCCGGTGGCCGGTCTCACTGTTTCTGTGCTGCAGCTAGGGTGTCGCCGAGATCCTGCCTGGTGCCAGCTCTCTTTACGTAGGAAGACCACCGTAGGTGTCTATCTTCAATTTCTCTTCCATCACTCATCATACCCACTACCCCACAGTAGTATTGCCCCTTGTTCTTGTTCCCACAAGAAGTCATAATAGATAATTTCAAGGGCAATCCTAGCCATGGCCTAATTGGTATCTATTATGGTTGTTAAAAGGGTGTTATCTTTACTTCATCATCAGTGGCGGCTCCAGAATTTTTTATGAGAGTAGTCAAAAATTTAAATTATTAATTACGTAAAAAAGTCATACCTGTCTATTCCATAATTAGTTCCCAATAAATTAACCAATTTAGATTTCTCATGAGAATGTGATTTGTTTATTTAAGTTGATGGGAGATTATGTACGAGTATCATGAGAATTACACCAAACCGGATAGTCAACCATCTCAGAGTGTCCAACAACACGTACCCATAAGTCCAACAACCACTATGTCAACACAATAAAGAGCTTACAAGGAGAAGAATCATGCAACTCTATCAACCCTACCATAGAAAATAAGTAATCAATTTTGTTTTGACATGGATCACCCCTACCCTCCACTTGGAAGTGTACGCAAATAAATTACTTGTGGTATCCAAATGTAAATTATCTTACCCATAAAGGTGCAAAATTTAACATGATGATAAGTGTTCAAAATTTTTAAAAATAGCTGAAATTGATGTATGTAATAGCTATCAAAAAAATTGAGGGTACCCCTCGTCACCATGTGGCTCCTCTAGTGTTCACACATCCACTCTTTTTTCTATTCCAATTCAAAACTAAGTCTGTGTTTTCATACCAATAATTATTTGCAGATAAAAAGATGTCGAAGGTGCTTTTTCCTTCCCCTCAAAGAGAGCCCCAATTTCAAAGCTTGTTTATCAAGAATAAGCAAGAAAAGTATTTTGAATTGTTGATTAATTCCCAGAAACGGCTTAGAACCATTAGAACAATATTAATTGATCTTCATGTTAGTTTTTCAAAATTGAGCACATTAACCATGAGTACCCATGAAGAAGCAGAAAAAAAATATAATTGCATTGCTCACTAGTGTTTACCTATGTGTGGTTGTTGGTATTACATGGACTCGTGTGTTTATTGGGTGCTGCTGTGTGTCTGGGCCGTTAGATTCATCTAATTCCCCAGTTTGAGGACACGTGACACAACAAATATTCATGTTCTTAATATTTCTTCTTCATTTTCTAATTTCTAGTGTGAAATGATCTTCACAAGGAAAAATAGAGCCTCCCATGCAATATATGGAAGTTTCATGCTTAATCATATGGTAAACTCGAATGAGTAGACATGCTTGTTGGGTAAGTGCCCAACTACATGCGCTGGACACATCTCATACCATTACCAAAGTATCCAGGGTGGAACAGGGAATTCACACACTTAACATTGGTTTTAATCATGTCTTCAACTATGGTTTGTCTTGAATATTTATATTGTCGTTTATATTTTGCAAATAATTAAAACATGAGTTTGGTTTTGTGATTTGGATCAAATTTTACTACTTTAGGAATATTTTTTGTTAGGAATTCAACTAGTTAGTTATAATTCTATTAGAAATTGTTACTATTTTTTGTTTCCTTTTAAGGCTGCCTGTGCGTGTGTGATTGTGGTTGTCTGTTGTATTATTAGGTTTGTTTTTTGGCATAGTTGAATTTCGAGAACTTTTGTTACCACTGTTTTCTCTCTGTTGTTGTAGATTTCTCTTTGTTTTTCCTTAGTCATCTGTTTACTCATCAAAGACTGGTAGAAATTCCCAGACTATTAGTGGTTCAAGAGTTGATTAATATGCATGTAATGTTTATGGACACATCATCCAACCGGATCTAAATTGATTGAACATCTTCATTCATTTTTGGGGTTACTCTTAGCCACAACAGACTGTTGACCTGCCCTTTCACTAGTCTTTCATTCGTGGATTGCATTTTGATTTAAATGCAGAGATATAAAACTCAGCATGGTAGCGTGCCTCAGACCCTCTTACA
>CM018906.1:25451180-25453680 GCA_009663005.1 Actinidia chinensis | reverse complement strand
ATCCACCTCCTACTATTGCACTTGTTCCAAAAGAAGTTATCCGATCTCGCTAATCAAGCAACCAGGATTCTCAAAGTCACCAAAGCACTGTCAGGGGCATTCAACCAAGAGTCGACAGCACCGATCAGCCAGTCTTCACTCCAAGCAAGGAAGAAGTCCTATCATTTCAGAGTCTCGATCATCTAGTCGAACTCAGGACATGATTGGCAAAGAGACCAGGAGATGCGCTCGATCACCTCGCCGAGATGATCGAGCTCATGGACACTGCTACAAGTCTTCTACCTAAAAAATTAAGGACTTGGATGTTCAGATTGATGCCATTAATACTAGAACTAATGCCCTGGTTACTGTAGATGCCTTGATAAGGCAAATATAACCTATATTCACTAAGAGGGTGATAAGAGTCAGAGTCTCGTCCAAATTCAAGTTGTCATCTTAGCTTAGAGTGTACAAAGGGAAGACAAGAGGACAGATCCCATGGACCACCTAGACTCGTACAAGAACTTGATGATGCTCTAGGGATATTCAGATGAGGTGATGTATAAAGCCTTTTCAACAACTTTGAAAGGACCGACGAGGTCATAGTTTGGAAAATTGTCTTTTAAAACACACTGACTCATTCGGAGCAAGCTCTTCGTTGCCAATTTCATGAGCTGCAGAGTCAGGTAGAAAAATGCCTCTCATCTTTTTTCACAGTTCATTAGAAGGATGGAGAGAGCTTGAAGGATTACGTCAAGCATTTTAATCAAGTTGTCCAGGAAGTGGAGGATTCCAGTGACAAGGTGGTGGTCATGGCAATGATAAAGGGTCTTTGTTTGGGCTTGCTATTCAATTCCCTCTCCAAAAGTGTCTCAGAAATTTTATCAGCACTTCAAAGCAAGGCTAACAAATACATTGTAGCTAAAGAGTTGGTTGAGGCCAAATGTAGAAGGCGAGGAAGGGATGACCACAAAAGAAAGGAGGTCGATACCTGGCAAATAGACTATAGGGGCGAGGTGAAGAGTAAGAGGTCCGAGCGAGATGCGAGGGCACGAATGAATGAATGACGTCCTCAAACTTCACCTCGTTAGACTGACTTGGTGTTTCCTCCTCTCAACGCCCCTATATACCAAGTACTTATTGAAATCAAGAATGAGGACTTTATAT
This sequence comes from Actinidia chinensis, assembly GCA_009663005.1. NCBI lineage: Eukaryota > Viridiplantae > Streptophyta > Magnoliopsida > Ericales > Actinidiaceae > Actinidia > Actinidia chinensis. The sequence goes on along the minus strand of CM018906.1, from coordinate 25,452,534 downwards.
AATGGCATGGGAAGATCAAGACTAACCCTTTCAGGAGGAATAAAAACAAATATTGTGAGTTCCACAAAAATCGTGGTCATAATACAGAAGATTGCTTCCATTTGAAGGAATAGATAGCCAACTTGATCAAAAGGGGATATTTAAGGAAGTTTGTTATTGATCGCCCGTAGCTAGACTCGCCAGATAGGGTATATGCTGATAACAGGGCAATAGTAGGTAATATCCAAACAATCCATGGAGGGTTTGGATTAGGGGGATGTTTCAGCTCATCCCCAAAAAGGCACGCTAGAGAAGCCAGTTCGACAACTAAGTAATCCTCCAACCGTCGTCCCCACCTCACTTTGTCTGCTCTCCAGCCAATCACCTTCACCAATAAGGATTTGAGAGTCTTGCACCTCCCCATGATGATGCCTTGGTCATATCTTCCACGATCGCCAATTTTGATGTGTAGAGGATTCTGATTGACAATGGGAGTTCTGCTGATATTATGTTCATCTCGGCATTTGATAAGATGAAGAACAGAACCTCACCAGACTACACTATGGCAGGACTTCATTATTTTGGATTGCCATTTGCCTTACAGCTCAATCTTAGGTCGCCCCACCTTGGAAAAAATTAAAGCCATTACCTCCACCTACCACCTGATGATGAAGTTTCCTACGTCAACTTGGGTAGGCGAGGTTAGGGGCAATTAGAAAGTTTCCAAGTAATGCTTCATAACGGCGATAAAGCCCAACACTACAAAAACCAGTGCCAAATAGCAACTATAAATAGGCGATGCCGAGATGGAGGCACTGAGGGATGAAGTAGAAGATACGCCCCTTGTTAATCCCATGGACACGACAAACACCAAGCCTCTAGAGGAAATTGCTCCAATTTCTATACATCCAAACTACCTAGATCGCCATGTCATGATCGAGACTAAATTGACTGAGGAGCTACAAAATATCTTGGTGGAATTTTTAAAAAGGAATTATGACATGTTTGCATGGTCATAGGAGATGTCCTGAGGATAGATCCTTAGATCGCTGGACATAAGCTGTTCACTAACCCTGATCATCCTCCACTTTTTCAAAAAAGAAGGAAGTTCGCTTCTGAACATTTGAAGGTCATAGAGGAAGAGGTGGCTAAGCTCATCAAGGCCAATGTCATTAGAGAATCCCATCACCCATATTGGTTGGCTAACATCGTCGTCACCCCTAAAAAGGAGGAAAGTGGAGAGTTTGTTTGACTTTACCAACCTAAACAAGGCCTACCCTAAAGACAGTTTTCCTCTGCCAAAGATTGATGTGAACTCCTTAATTTCATGGACGCCTTCTCAAAGTATCATTAGGTTAAAATTCATCATCCAGAC
>CM018906.1:25433680-25438680 GCA_009663005.1 Actinidia chinensis | reverse complement strand
GCATACTTAGTAAGCATATCAAGAGGCATGGTAATATGGCATATGTATCAACACTCATGGCAGCAAGACATATATAAATGGGCATATTAAAAGCCACGATAGATTAAAAACTAAACCAAATTCTTTAACACAAGAACTTAAAACAAAGTGATTAGAAATTGTTTAAAAACTAAACCAAAAACTACAACTAAAACCACTAAAGCCAAGGACTGAATCTTCTAAATTTTTCCCCCTTTGGGGCATCATTAAGAAGGTGGAGGCAAGGGAGGTCGGTATGAAGGGCTTGGAGCATCAGATAGTGGAGGAGGAGGTGGAGGAGGAGGAGGTGGAGGAAGATAATCATCCGGTTGTGGGGTAGGATGAGTTTAGAACTAGAGATACTCAAGCTGAGTCTCGACGTTGGTTATCCTATCGTGATATCGCTGATTGAAATCGATTCGTTGCTCATACAGATTCTCATATAGATCACCGAGCCTATCGATGTACTTCTCTTACTTCTCTTAATGCTGAATTATCTGCTCAAATTGTTTTTCTTGCTCCTCTTGGCACTGCTCCATTCACTCCATTGTGGCATATAACTTTCCAAAATACTTAAGAAACCATGCCGGAGGCCCCTCTTGCGATGAAGGCCCTTCGTGAAAGGGATGCCCTTCATGCATAAGATGCTTCTCTTGAATTGGATGCTGCTCTTGAATTGGATCTTATTCTTGCCATTAGAATTTTCTTAAAATACCCTTCAGTCTCTATGGCACGGTGATTGCTTTCTTCTTCTCTCTCTTCTTCCCTTAGGTGGAATCGATACTAATACCCCTCTATATCATATGTATAGAGAAACCTTTATCTATACATTCATTGAGTTATCTGTTGAATTTGACTTTAAAATGCATAAAAACCTTAGTCAAAAAGCACCATAAGGTAGGTGTCATGCCCCGGTCAAACCAAGACCCGGCACGTAAGCAACACCCAATACGAAAGAGTTAAACTTAGTAAACATAATAAATACAATCTTACATTAGAGTACAACACTAATCCGCTCCCGTGGGACCATGCTCTCCAGAGCTATCAGATACAAACAGTGATATCCCATGGTACAATGTCACAACCGGGCCAAAAGAAAATTACATTCCTAAAATATTCCTTAACATGTTTAATCTAAAACAAACACACTACAACAACCACATGCCTCCGATTCATGATAAACCTCGGTCCTGAAATTCATTTTATAATTAAAGGTGAGTTACCCTGAAAAGATTTACAAATGGACTTAAAGCATCCAAGCCCAAAACCATGATACATAATAAATGATGAAAACATGATTTAAAATACTATGTCTTTCATTCACACCCAAATAGACTTTACAAATCTGTGTATTTCTTCAAATCATCCACGTTTACCATACTCCTTTGAATGACCACCTAGGCCGTTCTAACCAACCTTGTTATGCACTAAGCAGTGAGCAACCCCGTCGGCAACACTGCCCGGACTTTCACCGTGGGGCTTATGAATTCCCTCCGTACGTTACCATCTAGGGAATTTTTTTCGTTTTGTAAACTTTCCGAACTTTCACCGTTTGGGCTATGACATTCCCTCCTTTTCCATTGCCATCTAGGACTTTATTGTTAACTTCCCGGACTTTCACCGTGGGCGTATGAACATTCCCCCGTACCATTTGCCATCTAGGACTTTAACTTCACAGCTTAATCCAAGCCTCGTAATCCGGTACACTAATATACTTAACTCGACATATCCTAACGAGTCCATTCCTCAAATCATTTCCTAACTTCCCACGAAGCACAAACTTTATATTGTTCTACAAGTTCAACCAGACATCCATGTTGCATTAGCACAAATTAATTGCAACCACAATCATCCATGTTACATTTATCACGATTAAAAGCAACTACATGCAATATATTCATTCACCACTATCAATAATAATAAGCTATTATTGACATACGTCATACTATTTACCAAAACTTAACTCACAATTTCAAGCCCAAACACATAAATTTACATTCTTTAATTTTCACATATGCAATTGTTAACATTTAATTAAAAATTAATCTAACAATAAATGTACACAAATATTCTCATGCTAAAAAGTAAACCATTTTAAAAAAAAAATTTATTTAATTTTTTTTTTTTTTACTGTTCCAAAATTTTAGGTGTCGACAATTGAAAATCTGGTGTCGACACCAATGGTCAGTAGCCAAAAAAACTTTTTAAAAATTTCCTACTCAAGGTGTCGACACCGTGCAGCCACCAAATGTCAGTAGCCCAAAATATGAATTTTCACTATCCAGGTGTCGACACCAAGGTCGCACCAAAGGTCCAGTAGCCAAATTTCGAACAAAATTTGCCGTTTCCAAACCCCCGGTGTTCGACACCAACTTCCCTAGGTGTCGACACCAACCATAAGTGTCTAAATTTCTCAACTTCTCCTCTGCAAAGGTGTCGACACCACATCTAGGTGTCGACACCAAACATCCAAATACCAAATTTTACGATTTCTCAATTTTAATGTAATCAAGTTTTTCATTTAGGGTTCTATACCCAAAAATTATCTCAATTAGACTTTTAATAAGCCACTTAAAAACAATTCCAAACGTAAAAACCCCACAAAGAAAAAAATTTACCTCAATACAAGAAATGCAAAGCCCAAAAAACAATGGTGAGGCCCAAAATTTCGATTGCTCCGATTCTAGGATGTTATTGGAGTGCAAAACAAAACCAACCCCCCACCCCCCCCCCCCCCCTAGAGTAGCCTCATCGAGTAGATAAAATTACTTCCCACCAAGAACCACTATCAAACAATTCACTCTAACTCTCTAGATCTAAACTCACAAATTTGGCTCAAAACCTAGAGAAGAAAGGGGAGAAGTTGCAATAACTGCAAAAAAATAAATTAATATGCAGTTAATGGTTTAGGTTAAAATAAGCAATGACTAAATGCCCTCCTTGGTCCTGAGCTTTGTTTGGCCCAAGCCAACAAACCCAAATTAAATCAAACATTGGATCCAATTGGTCCAATAAGTTGGCCCTATCTTAAACACCCAACTCAATCCAAAATAAAAATTCAACTTAATTTCATAAACATAGATAAGGTTCATAGATATATATTATATACATGTGTATCTATAGACATGCACATCACACTGGAATCTTAATTACGTCATAAAAAAAAATAAAAATTTGAACCCCTGAAACCTACACCCAATTAAGGAAATTTCGTCCTCGAAATTAAACAAACGTACCCGATGTCTCAAAAAAGATCTGGATACTTTGCCACGGACCTCTGACTAGCGCTCCTAGTGGCTTCCTCGACGACCATGATGAAGCACATAGAACCTTCACCAATGGAAAGTCTTTCTCTTAGACTGGCCCTCGTGTCCAACAACGAATCGTCGTCCTCATAGTGACATCATCGTTGACGTCAAGATCTCCCAATCCAAAACGTATGAAGGATCGGGCTCATATTTCTACAACATGGAAACATGAAACACATATGGCACATTGGCAATCTCGGTGGCAGGCAAGCGGTATGCCACAGCCCCAATACGATCAATGAATCTCAAATGGTCAATGAACCTGGTGATAGCTTTCCGCTATGTCCAAAGCGCATCAAAACCATATTAGGTGAAACCCTCAAGAAACGGATCCCCAACAGTAAAATTCCAAATGACGTTTCCTCCGCATCGGCGTAACTCTTCTGACGGGACTCTGCAGCGTGAGTAAACGCCTTCCTAATTCAATACTACCTTCTCGGTTGTATCACGAACCCATCTGACTTTGCAAGTACTGGCCTCTCCAAACGTCAGTCCAACACACGGGTGACCTACATGGTCTTCGTACACTGCCTCTGAAAGGTGTCATATCGATGCTCGCCTGAAACTATTGTTATATGCGAACTCTACCAATGTAAATGATCCTCCCAGATCATCCAAAAATCAAGTACGCAGCTCGAAAGCATGTTCTCCTAAAATCTGAATCGTACGCCAGAATGCCCGGCGGTCTGAGGATGAAATGCCGTGCAGCCTCAAATTTGATCCTAGTGCGGATTGCTCCCTTCCAAAAGAGTGATGTAAAAACGTGGATCTCTAGCCAAACGATAGATACCGGAACCCCATGAAGTCTAACGATCTCTCGAACATAAAGGAACACCAAGAGCCTCTACCGAATTTGCAAACGGATAGGAAGAAAATATGCGGAAGGTTTGTCAAACGATCCACTAGACCCAAACGGAATCATGCCCTCTCAATTTGATCTAGGCAAACTCAGTAACAAAGTCCATAGTGATGGCTCCCATTCCACTCTGCAAAAAAAAATGGTAATGGTTGTAATCAACCTGCTGGTCTTCTGTGGTCGGCTTTCACTTGCGGACAAGTCAAACACACCTAGAAACGAATAAAGCAACATCTTTCTTCATTCGTCTCACCAAAATTGGCGACACAAATTAATGATACATCTTTGTCCCTCCAGATGAACTACAAGTCGGAAGATGAAAACTCACGAAGAAAGTCGTCTTTACAAGACAAAGGTAACCAGGAAATTTCAAAATCTCGACTATACCTAAACCCCTATCCGAATGCAAAAACCAACATTGTAGGTCCTACACCTGTCTAGCAATACGATCGCAAATCGCTTGGCCTCCACATCTTGCTGTTGTGCCTCAATGACCCTATTAATGATAGTGGTTCTACAGAAACGTGGAACAATCGTAGCAAACTCGTTCGTTCGCCGAGAAGTAAATCATACCTCACCGATATTGAAGCATTTTCCACTCAGGATGGAAATGCTCGCCAAAAACACCAAGCGATTTCATACTAAGTGCATCGGCCACAAGTAGCCTTTCCGGGATGATAGTATTAATTGAAGTCATAGTCTTCCATGTACTCCATCCAACGCGTTGCCTCAAGTTCAAGTCTTTCTGTGTTGAACAAGTCTTTCAAGCTCCTGTGGTCTGAAAACACTTCAAACCGCTCTCCGTACAAGTAGTGCCT
>CM018906.1:25391180-25396180 GCA_009663005.1 Actinidia chinensis | reverse complement strand
ATCAGAAACTTAAGAAATTAATCAAATTTACATTGTTCTTAATCCTTCACAGTTGAAAGTTGTATCTATAAACTGTAATAACCCAAGTTTATATTTTGGAGTTTAATTGAAAGATTCATTTTTTTTTTTAACTTTGGGATAAAATTAAAGCAGATATTTAAGTTGGAGGGGGCTGAAGTGGTGATTTCTCCACCCATTATTGTTTTGCCGAAAGGTAGATATAAAAGGAAGGAAAGCGAAAATATAAAAGTCATAGAAATAGAATAGAAAAGAAAAGAAAAAGAATAGAAAAAAGAAAAGGAATGTGATGATGATGTTGGAAAATGATTTGGTAGGAGTATTTAATTAAGGAGAGAGGAGGAGAATGGAGAAACCGAGAGAGAAGGAGGGAGCACGGAGAGGAGAGGGAAAGGGAAAAGATTAGAGAGAGTGAGAGCACTGATGCGCAGAAAGAAACAATGAGAGTGAGAGAACATTATTAGTTAGTAGCATTTGATTATGAAAAATATGAGGTAGATCAATGAATATTGAGGTCAGATTAAGGTGAAATTTCGTATGTTGTTCATGGAGCCAGATCAACATATCCAATGGTGTGAATTTTGAGGTAAACAGGATGTATACAATATGCTTCAATTCTCCTGAGTTATTGTCTAAAATACTGATTTGTAACTCCTCTTGAGCATGTTGATATAGTTGAAAGTGTTGTATTTTATTGGAATAATGATCTTTATGATATGATATTTGATAGGCTAATTGCTATGGAATTGATTGACATTGACTGAGTGGATCCGCCAATAGTCACTAAGGGACAGGGGGGGGTGGGAAAAAAAAACGACAAGCCGAGAGCTAGGAGACGTGGATGAGGCGATCACTAGTGATGTAGCAAGAAAGACTAGTACGAGGTCTTTGGATGGAACGATGATTCGTTGTGTCCTACCCGACATTATTGTTGAGCCATTATTGGATTCTTGAGCATATTCGTGGGTATTGTATACTTTCCTGTTAAAATAATTTTCAGGCGGACGTGGGAGTCGGATAGTACGAGGATGGGTCGGATGAACGACGTGAAGATTTTGATCATTTTTATTAGTAATACATTGGAGATATTATAAAAATAAATATTTGGAGACATTGAAGATTTGAGGACCAATAGTGCTCTGATTTGTATTTGAGGCCAAAATACGGGAGAAATGGAAATAATCAACGGCCCGGGAGGGTCGGGTCGTCACAAATGGTTCAGAGCTTAGGCTTTAGGTCTTACATGGGTCAGTGGGAGGTTTAGATGTTAGATCGTATATGAGATTGTGTGGGAGGATAAAAATTGGTATAGAGGGCGCAGTGGAAGTGTGTATTTTAATAGGGACCCAAATAGTATTTTCTAAATTTCGAGGACGAAATTCTTTTAAGAGTGGAAGATTGTAATAACCCGATTTTATATTTTGGAGTTTAATTGAAAGATTCATAAAACTTTTTGGAAGAATTAAAGAAGAATTTAAGTTGGAGGGGGCTGAAGTTGATTTCATCCAACCCTTATTGTTTTGGCCGAAAGTAGATATAAAAGGAAGGAAAGAGAAACTATAAAAGTAATAAAAAATAGAAAGAAAAGAAAAAAGATAGAAAAAGAAAAGGAATGTGATGAAATGTGGGAAATGATTTGGTCTGGAGTGTTAATTTAAGGAGAGAGGGAGAATGGAGAAACCGAGAGAGAGCGAAAGAGAGCACGGAGAGGAGCGGAAGAAATAGAGAGAGAGAGAGCCATGAGCGCAGAAGAAACATGAGAGATGAGAGAATTATTAGTGTAGTTAGCATTTGATTATGAAAAATACGAGGTAGATCAATGGAAATATGAGGTCAATTAAGGTGAAATTTCAGTATGTTGTTCATGGAGCCAGATCAACATATCATGGTGTGAAATTTGAGGGAACAGGATGTATACAATATGCTTTCCAATTCTCCGGAGTTATTTCTAAATATCTGATTTTGGTATTCCTCTGAGCATGTTGATATCGTGAAATTGTGGTATTTATTGGAATCATGATCTTTATGATATGTTATGTGATGGCTAAAGCTATGGAATTGTGCTACATTGACTGCGTGGATCAGCAATAGCCACTAAGGGACCGGAAAGCGAGAGCTAGAGACGTGATGAGGCGATCACTAGTGATGTATCAAGAAAGGGACCTAGTACGAGGTCTTGATGAAAATAGTGATTCGTTGTGCTACTCTGAAATTATGTTGAGCCATTATCGATTCGTTGGAATATTCTTGTCGTATTGTATACTTCCCTTTAAAATAATTTCAGGCGGACGTGGGAGTTCGGATTGTTACGAGATGGGTCGGAGAACGACGTGAAGATTTGATCATTGTTTATGTATTAAGTACATTTGGGTATTATAAAAGAAATATTGGAGACTATTGAAGATTTGAGGACAAATGTGCGCTGATTTGTATTTGAGGAAACTAGGGAGAAATAGGTAAATAATACGGCCCGGGAGGGTCGGGTCGTCACACTAACAACTTAAACTCCCCCCAAAAAGGTGTGTGGGTTCTACTTTAATTAAGCCTCAAAATTGGGAAAAACTAATGGGTTTGAACCCATTTTCCAATTGGAAGGACTCCGCCCAGGCCCACTATTTGACTCCCTTTCAAAGAACGTCCCAGAAATCTTGTCTACACTCCAGAGTAAGGTTGACAAGTATATTATGGCAGAAGAATTGGACTGAGGCCAAGCGGAGGAGGCGAGGGAGAGATGACCACAAGAGAAAGGAGCCGGATACTCGGCGAACAGATTATAGGGACAAGGTGAAAAGCAAAAAGTCAGATCAAGATACTAGGAGGAGAATCAATGATCGATGCCTGTGCATACCCCCTCACTGACCCGACCTGATGTTGCCTCCTCTTAACACGGCTATCGCCCAGGTACTTATAGAGATTAAGAACAAAGAATTCGTAAAAAGGCCTAGGAAAATCAAGACTAACCCCCTTAGAAGAAATAAGAACAACTATTGTGAGTTTCATAGTGACCATGGGCATAACACTGAAGATTGTTTTTAGTTGAAGGAACAAATAGCCGACCTGATCAAAAAAGGATACCTCAAAAAGTACGTAGCTGATCATTCGCAACCAGATTTGCTGGATAGAAGATATGGCAACAACATACCAACAATAGGTGATATCCAAGTTATCTATGGAGATTTTCGATTTGGAGGATGTTCAAACTCATCTCGCAAGAGGCATGCAAGGGAGGCAAATGGACAAGCTGGAGAAGAAGTTTACAATCTCTCCATGCCTATGGCTGGAGCTCACCAACGATGATCTGAGAGGCTTACATCTCTCCCATGATGACCCGTTAGTCATCTTTGCTACAATTGCCAATTTTAATGTGTAGAGTATCTTAGTCGATAATGGGAGCTCTGTTGACATCTTATTTATTTTGGATTTTGAAAAGATGAATATTCGGCAAGATAGGCTTCACCCGTTTCACACCCCTTTGGTTGGATTTGGAGGAAGCGCGACACATCCACTTGGGTGGATCAAGTTACCTTTAACTTTGCGAGTGGAGCCTCACCAGACCACGGTGTGGAAAGACTTCATTGTCATGAATTGTCCATCGCCCTACAATGCGATCTTAGGTCACCCAACGCGTGGAAAAATCAAAGCAATTGCTTCCACCTATCACTTTATAATGAAATTCCCTACTCCAACTGGAATAGGCGAGGTTAGAAGCGACCAGAAGATTGCAAGACAATGCTTCATTATGGCAATGAAAGCCAATTCTACTCCAAAGCCAAGCTCCCAATAGAAATTACAGACTGGCGGCACAGAGATGGAGTCATTGAGGGACGAGGTAGAAGATACTCCCCTAGTTGATCCCATAGAAACAAAAAACACCAAGCCACTAGAAGAAGTGGCCCCCATCTCCATACATCCTAACTATCCAAATCGCCATTGTCATGATTGGGACGGAATTGACTAAAGAGCTGCGAACTACCTTAGTGGAATTCCTGAAGAAGAACTACGACATCTTTTCATGGTCAAGGGTGATGTCCTAGGCATTAATCCTAAAGTCATTGTTCACAAGCTATTTATAGACCCTGACCACCCTTTAGTTCGCCAAAAACAAAGGAAGTTCGCCCCTAAATGCTTGAAGGTCATAGAAGAAGTGGCTAAACTCATTAAAGCCAATGTCATCAAGGAAGCTCATGACCCAAATTGGCTCGCCAACATTGTCGTCGCCCCCTAAAAGGGAAGGAAGTAGAGAGTATGTGTTGACTTTACCGACCTTAACAAGGCTTGCCCAAAAGACAGTTTTCTTTTGACCAAAATTGATCTGATCGTTGATACAACCTCCAAACATGAGCTTTTTAGCTCTATGGATGCCTTCTCAGGGTATTACCAAATCAAGATGCATTCTCCCGACGTGGAAAATACTTCTTTTATCATGGAAAGGGGATTGTATTGCTACAAAGTTATGCCTTCGGGGTTGAAGAATGTTGGGGTGACATACTAAAAACTAGTCAATAGGATGTTCAAGGAAATAATTGGGAAAACTTTGGAGGTCTACATAAATGACATGTTGCAAAAGCTCGAAAGCATTTGAACACATCTCCCACCTAGAGGAGGCATTTGGCATCCTACGAAGGTATCACATGATGCTAAACCCTTCTAAGTACATTTTTGATGTATCCTTGGGCAAATTCCTTGGCTTCCTTGTGACTAAACGTGGAATTGAGGCAAACCTAAACCACATTTGGGTTCTACTCACAATGAACTCAGCCAGAATATACAAGAGGTACAAAAATTGACCAGGCAAGTAGCCATTCTTAATAGATTTGTCTCAAAATTCAGCAGATAAGTGCTTGCCATTTTTCAAAATTCTGAGAAAAAATAAAGCCTTTGAATGGACATACGAGACTGAAATGGCTTTCCAGCAACTAAAAGAATATCTAGGATCATCATCTCTACTCATAGTTCCTAATGTGGGCGAGGAACTTATCGTT
>CM018906.1:25386180-25388680 GCA_009663005.1 Actinidia chinensis | reverse complement strand
AAGAAAAGTTGCACATGTTTACCTTTTGAATTTCCAAAAACGGGGGCTACCACATATGCATGCACTTTTCTTTTCTTCTTGAGGGCAGACAAAATTCAGACATGTGCTCAGGTAGACATGGTTTATCCGGAATTTCCATCTCCAGAAGATGATCTATACTTTTGAGACTGTCAAGATGTTTTATGGTACATGGCCATGGGGCGCTCGAATTCAATGGCACCATGTCTAGCAGTAATGGTAGATGCACTAAGTGGTACCCTAAAGCCCTTTGCAGAAGGGACACCTACATGGATCACGATGATCCCCTATCTAGCGTCGTCGAAAATAATGGGTAGAGTGGATCAGTTAGGGCCAGACGTGGATATAGGGATTTGTGCCAACAATGCGTATCTTTTTCAAAAATATTCAATTGTCATATCAATGTGGAAGTTTGTGGCGGGAATAAGATCGTGTTTAAATACAATCACACAAGTATATTTACAAGGGTCATGATCGACAATAAGGTGTTAGGCAGGAGTAGATGAGATCCAACAATATATCGATTCAAGGTATACTAAGCTCAGATTGCTAGGCGAATATTGGGTCTATCTCATGAGGAATTTCCTTCATGTTTCGACTAGCACTTCATTTACCTGGAATGCATCATGTGTTTCAATGAAACTGAGTGATGATTCGATTATTCCAGAGCTGGGGAAAGATGTCACTCTTAGCGGATAATTTTGTATGTTGTGCCTTCAAATGAAACTGCTCGAGCATTCACTTAACCAAGAAATTTCCACAACTTTTTGTTTGGGCAAGACACAACAAATCTGACCCCGATCAAAGGGGTATGCATTGGTAGGACTACTTTGCTGCACCTAATTTAGGTGGAGAGATTTTATTTACGTTTACTACTAACTATTGTTAAGACCAAGATCATTTGAATGCTTGCGCACAATATATGTTTTGCATCATTCGTTCAAATCGGCATTTGTTGCAATGGACTTTTTAGAAGATTATGAAGAATGGATACATGCCCTTCAATAGATTCAATTATTAACACTGGATACCAACTGAGGAGATGTTTTAGTGTAATTCTAACACAGTGTTGTCCTTTACAAACCTCACACGTGTTGTGGAATCAACTCTCTGTGCATATAGTGAAGATCTTTCACACAAATTCGACATTATTTGCCATTACGAACCCAACCGGGCGGGCAATTGAAGATTATGGGTTTTGTACATTTGAACAATTGCTTTCAAGAACAATCAAGAATTTAATTGACTTCCCCCCTATGCACAACCAATTTAGAAATTGAGCATATTGTTTGGTAATAAAGACTCATAATGGGACATCGACAACTCATATTTATGCACAACAAACGGATGTAACAGATTAATGTTACCGTTTAAAAAATGACAAACAGCATGAGCTTATGTTGCAATCACTTCTTCAGTTTGTTTCAAAATAAGGAACTACCTTTTCTTAGGTGGTGGTGCTGGACAAGGGAAGATGTTCCTATACAATACAATTGCAAACCAATGTCGGAGCATTGGTATACCGTATTACTGTGGCTTCATCTGGAATTGCAATCATTATTATTGGTAGGAGGTAAAGAACTGCACACTCGACGTTGTCGCATACCGGTGGATATACTAGAAAATTCATTTTGTGGGTTTGGCAAACAGTCATTGCAGGCAGAGCTGTCAGAGAGACAAAATTAATATCTGGGATGAAGTTCCAATGTCACATAAGATATTGTGTTCGAAACGTTGATCGAACACTAAAAGATATTTGTGAATCAATCCCTCTCGAGGTAATCACCGTATTTCTTGGTGCGATTTCCAGACATCTTACTAGTAATAATCCCACAGGAGTACGATAGCAAATTATGGCTGCATCTTTGCGTCGTTCTGTACTATGGCCATACAACATGTTCTGACTCCTGGTGTGAACATGCGCCTAAATAACATGACATTGAAACTATCAATTTTGCCAATTTTGTTTGATGGAGGTAATTTTTCTTCATAATCTTCTTTATTATTCACTTGATTAAATAGACTTTATTGTGTTTAGATTGGGTACAATCCGCAGAAATCGTACAAGCTTCCATCACAATACCTATTTTGTCGGAATCTCAACGAATTTGTTTATCTACGGTTTATCTCCGCTGGATGGGCCGAGACTGTAAACCCAGCATTCCTCACTGAACGCAAATGCTTTGTGCACGGAATAATATGTTAACTGCTATAAATTTCAACATTGATAATTTCCCCTCCGGGGAGATACGAAGCATCTTTAGCGTCCGATCAAATGTCTGAAGATGATGAAGTTGATCATAACATTACAAACCGAATCCTAATGAGTAATTTAAACTCATGAATCCCCTCCAGGTTTACCACCATTTAAAATTGAGTTGAAAGTGGGGTGCCCCCTAATGTTATTGAGGATATTGCGCCGAATGAACGGACTTTGTATGGCACACACGATTAATGGTTATCATGTGTTGCTTCGCGCGAA
>CM018906.1:25363680-25373680 GCA_009663005.1 Actinidia chinensis | reverse complement strand
TGGAAACATAAACAAACACGATATTCAAAACCACTTCAAGGAGTTAGAGGTAGCATTTTTGGCGCCGTTGCGAGGAATTCGCAAACTTGAAAGTTTAAAAAACTTGTGTGGAATCACAAAAAGTTGTAAGAAACTATTTTCTTTTAAACACTTTTTCTTCATCTTTTCTTTTTCTTCTACCAGTTACATAAACCATCAACCAGGGGATAAAGGGCTAATAAAAAAAGGGAATTTTCAAATTTGCTATGTCAGTTTGTTCAGAAACCAAAACAGTAGATTGATTAGAATGGACCAAAACCCCACCACGTCAAAACATGAGGCGACAAGAAGCAAGGAGATCTAAATCGTTCTCCAATTCAAATCCCAATGAGGCTCTTGTGCCTAAGGCAGATAACATCAAGATTACCTTAATCCAACTAGAGCATCAACTCCCTCATGCATTACTACCGGCCAATGCACATACCTCACAATTAAACCAGTATGATACCATCACTTCCACATTCCACGGAATGCGAAAGCGGAAGCCCATACCTGCATGGTTAAAGAATTTGAAGAATGGTAGGAACTATAGTAGACGGTATACATAAGGAAGATATAGCAAGGTTAAACTCTTCCATTTTCACTTAAGACCTAGCTAAAATATGGCTAAATCCTAAGCTGAGTTCTATCACTCATGGGGGAAATGCAAGGAAATTTCAAAACAGTTTTCCTATGATAAAACGGATCTTTGAAAAATGAGTGGATAAATCAAAAATCTGAAATAATGTTAAATTACCACCCCTAAATGTGTTAAAGACATAGATATTCTTATGGCATGACAGGATTTTTTACAGACGATTGATAAAAAACGTCAGTGTAATTGCCCCGCCTGGTGTAACCTTCTGCTAAGGATAACCCATTTTTATGGTTGAGAGTTGTGAAAAAGCTTTAATAGATTAAAATTTGAAGAAAACTTTACCACCCATAAGCAAACCCCAGATTGGAGCATCACATTTGAACTAATGTGTGCGCTAGTGATATCCAATAGGATCAGTGTTAGACAAAAAAAAAGATAAGACAACTGTGCATTTCTTATGCCAGCCGTACTCTCAATGAAGCTCAAATAAATACACAACAACTAAGAAAGAACTTTGCGAGTTTTTGCATTAGACAAGTAGAAGTCTTATCTAATAGGGTCTACTTAATTAGTCGTTTCACAGAACATTCAGCTTTCAAACTACTTGATGACTAAGCAAGAGACAAGCCATGAGTTGATAGGTGGATTCTGATACTGCAAGAATTTGATTGACAATCAAAGATAGACGGGAGTAGAGATGTGTGGATGACCACTGTCCCGTTTGATAGTAATTGATCAACCCAAAACCAAGCTCCAATTTCTGACACATTCCCAGATGAGACAACTCCTAGCTCTACAACTTGCCGTGGTATGAGATATACGCCAATTATCTGGCCACCGAAACAATGCCAACTCATTGGACTCCACAAAAGCAAAAAATTTTTTGGTGAAAGCGGAAAAGATTTGTATTTGATGATCCATACCTATTAAGTACATGTCCAGACAATAATAAGAAGGTGTGTTTCAGATATGGAATACCAAATATTCTTTTGTTGCATTAGAGGATTGTGGAGGTCATTCTCTTCTAAGAGGACAGCTGCGAAAATTTTACAGTGTGGTTTTATCGGAGACCTTGTTCAAGGATTCTTATGAGTGTTTGCAAAACTTGGCGAAATGGTTGGGTAGGGGAAACGCAAAACATGATGCCTATGTCTCCTATACTTGTCATAGAGATTTTTGATGTGGGGAAAATAAGATTGTTTGGGCCCTTTCCACCTTCTTTTAGTTACTATATTCTTCTATTAGCAGTTGATATTATCCAAAGGGGTTGAAGCCAATTCCCACTCGAAACCGAGGACCATAAGGTGGTGTAAAAATTTTTGAAAGAAACATTATTTTCTACGGTTGGGATGCCAAGAGCAATGATTAGTGTCAGGTTACCATTTTTGTAACAAAACCGTTTGAGCTCTAATGGGTAAATATTGTGGAGTCCTCATAAGTATGATCATATCAACCCCAGACTAAATGGTCAAGATGAACTAACAATAGGAAATTAAATTCAATTTTGGTGAAAACGGTTAACGAACCTAGGATTGGTTCACTTCGATTGATGAGACATTATGGGAATACCATACGCTACAAAATAATGTTGGCATGTCTTCTATCGGCTAAAATCTATGGCAAGCGTGCATCTGCCAGTTGAAATTGAAACAGGCATATTGGGCTATTAAAACAGTTGAACTATTGCTGCCCAAGCTGGTGCCATAGGAATTTTGCAAATGAATGAACTAGAGGAAATGAGATGGGATGCATACGAGAACACAAGAATTTATAAAGAAAAGATTAAGGCTTTTCATAAAAACATTATTTGCATAACCTTTAAACCAATCAAAAAGTGCTTCTATGTTAATTTCCCGTCTTCATTGTTCCTGGAAAGTTGAGGTCTAGAGGACTGGACCATACATCGTGAAAACGGTTTTTCACATGGAGCTATAGAGATAAAAAATCTTACGAGTGAACTATGTTCAAAGGAAAATGGCAGAGACTAAAAGACAATTTTTATAAAAATTTTGCGTGAAAGAAGAGCTGTAGAAGAACTTGAATCCTATTATCAAGAGACCACGAATTAAGGGTCTGGCTTAAAATCTATATCTTTTGGTTAAGCTAACTTCATTTTGCAGATTCACATCTAGGCAGTGCACTAGTTGACGGAATGTTATGCTCACAGGTGCCTCGTTCCCTTTTATTTATTCTTGTTCTCGTTTTGCATGAGGGACAATGTATAATTTCAGTTGAGGGTGAGGGGTATACTTGAAACGTTAATTAAAAAAAATAAAAAAATAAGTTAATTAAATATATATATATATATATTTATAATGTGTGTGTGTGTGTAATTAATCTAAGTAGGTATCTAAATTAAATGATGCAAAATTTAAATTTTAGGTTGAAAAAAAAATTAATAACATGTTAAACTTAAATTTAAATTTTTAGTTCAAAATTTTGTTTTATGCACTTCGGGGATGAAATAATGGACCTTCAATCATACAAGACCACAAATTTTTGACAAAAATACTTTGCAGCTAATTTGAGCTTATCCACTAAAAGAATCCCATATACAAAAACTTAGGTAACCAAATACAAAAACCAGTGAAGTGGACGGTCGGATAAGTTGGACCGGTCGGAATGTTACGGGACAGCTTAAAAACAACTGGAGATCTGGGTCTTAATTTAAACCCTCAAAAACCTAAAACTTTTCATTTCCTTCCATCCTAGCCGCCCCTACTCTCTCTTTCCCCCAAATACCTATATACCTCCCGAAAAAACACACAAAACTAAGATTTGAGTTAATAAGAGTTTCTCACTAATCTTCTCCATCTTGAATCACCATTGTTAAAGCAAAAAAAACGTAAACAACCAAAATATCAACTATTCACGTTATATTGAAAATTTTGTTAGATTCACATTTTCGAAGCTTAAAAACAAGTTATATTTTGCCCAAAAATCCTACCATTTACACTCCTTATACATCTCTTTTTCAAGATCTGTTTGAAACCACAACAAATGGCCCGAATCCTTACAAAATCATCCAAAAAATAGTTGAGAACCCATGGATGAACATTATTATGGGCATTTTGTGATGGCTTTTTGTATTTTTAGGTCGAAAGAGAGGGCAAAATAAAGGAGGGAGATCTGGTGAGGATCATCTGGGAAGGGGAAACTAGAAAAGAAAGAGAGGGAAAAAATGGGTTGAAAGTTCACCAATCAGAATTTGTTAGGAGTCAGAGAGGGAATTACCTCCAGGCTTGAGTGGGCTCAGGAAAGGAAGAAAAGGCTTACAAAATGAATGAAAAAATGGGAAACAAACAGTATTGACTAAATCTGTCACGTGTGAAAGACCAGGTATTAAGAGAAACAAAATAGTTGATACTTATTGTATTCGAAGTTAGCGAGATATAGGGTTGAATTTTTTCTTTGAGAAAAATGAAGGAATTACAGGGTTATGTGTTCAATTCTATTAGAGAATATCGGATGACACAACAAGCTTAACGATTATAGTAAGGTTGGAGGCAAAAACATTGACTACGCTGAATTCATCGCCAATAACCTTCATTACCCCTGACCTAAATCCAAACTACTATTCAATATCCAAACAAAGGATTACACCCTTGAAGGAAAAAGCAGGCCCGTGCAATTTATACAGATCGCAACGGAATTCAAGAAAGGAAAAAGTTTGTGTTGGGGAAACATTCAAGCCTGAATACAAGTTACGGTACAAAAATCATCATTAAACATTGCACCAACACGGTCGAGAAAGAACTGAAATTAGCTGAGCAGAATTTCTTTATGTATGATGAACTCAGTGATAATTGATGTGGCAGAATGTATCCTGAATGAAATGATTTTTTTTCAAAGAAAAAACTCTACTAGAGCTAACATGCCATTTGTGGCCATGATTTCCTCAATATGTTTAGCGTGCCGGCACCACTTATCCGATCCATTGATCAGCACCGATAGTACCTATCACTATGACTCAATTAATAAGAGTTCGACTATGTCATCGTCCTCCTAACGTTTCCCAATCAGCATAGTTACGTCTCGCCCTCTTCTAAAATTCCACCTGATATCCCCTTATCTTTCCACACCCTCCCCCAAAGAAAAGAATCTTTGAAAAGTTAGGATTGAGGTGCCTACATCAAGAAACTTTCTGTCGCCAATCTTTGATTTTGAACTTAAGTCACCCACAAGATTGACTATTGTGTCCAAGCAGTGGGACAATATACTAGCATGCCTTACGTACCACTAATAGAGCAATACGGAAGCACCGCAAGGAGGAAGATGAAGACAATGAAGAAGCCGAAGAGATGATTCAAAGTAGACGCTCGTTTTTGAGATGGTAGGCTTTAGTATTTTGACTTTTATTTATTAGTAGATGCAGTTAGTGTTAGAATGAATTGCAACATTTTTGGGTAGAAATTCCATACCATATTATGAGTTGCCCTTCCTTTGGTCTATTCCCCTTCTGGCACCACGGTCTTATAACCTAGAAGTCCCTGTTGACCTTAAAGTTGCCATTAGTTAAAGTTGAACATTGTTTCTATGGGGGGTTTTTTTGTGTTATTTTTTTGTTTTATTCTAAAATTATAATGTTTGCAATCATGTAAATTATGTACCAATTTATAAACATGCTAGTCTTATAAGAAAATCAAATCTTAAAACTGATAACGGTACCAATTGCATATTTTGCTAAGGGACTAGCACCACTTAAGTTAGGGGGCATGATGAGAATCACAACTGACGTATTTTCACTAAATAAAAACAGGATAAACATCATACAGGAATGAAAAGCAGTGTCAAAAATATTGTTTTAAAATAGAAACAGTGCAACTTTGAAAAGACAAAGGATATGTATTCGCTCCCAGAGGTGAATTCTTTATACCGTAAAAAAAAAAAGTGTCCGGGTCACGCAATAGTAATAAACCGATAATCTGGGTATCGTTATCTCCCAAGAGACCTAGCTACTCTAAGCTGTAACACTCAATCACACTAACTAACTCGGATCAACTAACATTATATGAATGAACTTAAAATAAAAGAAACAAAATAAAATTTCTTGTTTTGTGGGTTGATTGGTTTTAAACTAATCTAAATTAAAAATATATAAAATTGATTTAACTTAATTAAAACTAACTCAAAATCAATGATCCAATCAATTAGTTCTCGGAATGCCCAATGAGGCTTCTTATAACTCAAATCCTTCGCCACTCTTGTCTCGGATTCAAAGAATTTGCTTTTTAAAATAATTGTTCTTTCAATCTTTCAATTCGTGTAACAAATATAATGACCAACTCACTCATAACCGTGTATAAGGCAGCGTATATACTGACCAGCAATTCATATATAAACGTACTTAGAATAACTCTGATTGTTATAATCAGGCCATGCATCCTCGATTCGCATCACAAAGATGTTTATCGGAACATATGGACCCCAAGTTTTTTCGAAAGTAAATAAATCTGGTTGGTTTTAATCGTGGTATGCATCATCGATCCTAATAACAAGAATGTTTATCGAACCTACTCGGACGTCCTAGTTTTCGAAAGTAGTCTAAAACGAAAAAGAAGAAGAAATAGAAAATCAAGAAAATAAATCGGTGATATAAATTGACCCTCCATTGTTCATCCTTGATCCCCAACTCAACCTTCACATCAACCAGTTTGGAAAACTAGCCAAGCATGGTCTAAGAAAGCATGTAAATAAAAAGCGAAACATTACGGTATGAGAAATTGGACTTGAATGGAAAAATAATTAAAACGTTTACAAACATAAATAACACCTAAACTAAAAGGCGAAAGAATCCTAACTAAATCATAACTACAGCATCTTTCGTTCATAGAGATCAAGAAATTATTTATAGGCAACACAAATTAGAATCCTAGTAGATGAGGAAACTCAAAACTTTCTTATTTGTCCCCGTACGTTGTATCTCTATTTTGAGCACCTTAGAAATCTAATCTACCATGCCTATGTGATCAAAATTGTAGCCCTTTACATCTTCTTTCCAACGCGTAAAAATCAGCTCAATCGGATATTCGGAGAAAAAGTTAGAGTGCGGAGGTAACAAATGGTAATTGGGAAAGCGACTCAAATCGGGGTAGGTAGGGTGAAGGTCTCAGGGTGGAAAAATCTAAGTGGATTTATGAAATGAAACATAAAGGCCTTGCGAACAGTGTGAGGGGGGAGGATGAGTCCCAAATACCGAGACTTTTATTTTCTACTTTTCAGCTCTCGCATTTTGTCGAACTGTAAGCAAGGGAGTTCGACTCCCCCCTTAGGGTAGTTTTTTGCCCACGGTGGCCTTGGTCTCAGCATTAACCTGCATGAACTCAGACACGCTATAAGTATGAAACATGATAAAATCATCATTTAAACTACATTAGGGCCAACTTAGGTCGGTTAAATGGCGTTTGGACTACAATTATATAGTCCAATCAATATGGTTGAACAAACTGAGCTGCAGGGAGCTGAACCGGTCCAGGAAGTCCAATCGGTCCAGAAAATCAATAGAAACACTAACACATAAAACCAGTTCAGAAAGCTGAACCAGTCCAGGAAGTTAAACCGGCCCAGGAAGTCCGACCGGTCGGGAAAATTGTTAGAAGCATAAGAAGAAGAAGTCCGACCAGTCCAAGAAACTGAACCAGTCGAAGATCAAAGGCGGTGGAAGAAGCTGAACCGGTCGAACTAAGGCAGTTCAGAATAGTAACCAGTGCTTTTGAAGATTTTCAAGGTCCGATTCACACTCCTCAAAAACTCTATAAATAAGAAGAGTCCAGCCAAGGACCAGGGGGTTCCTCTCTTTCTTTTGGGATAATTTTGAAAAGAAAATTCAGGATTTAAGAAGTTTGAATTGTGGAAAATCCTTCGGTCTTAAATAGTTTAAGTTTCTTGTGAGATTAGATAATTCTTCCGTTTGTTCGTTCTCTATTTTTATTTTCAACACTTGTACGTTCTTTTTAGTGACATACACAGATGGAAGTCATTACTTTATTGTTTAATTTATGCGTTTTTTTATTGCTTAATTTTATCTTTTATTTACTTTAGCGACAGATTGGACGTTCTACCTCCATCTCGTCTTGTTTTTATCGCTTATCTGTCAAGTATTTAATTCCTTCGCTTTTAACAAATATTATAGCATAGAATTCCATTCAACTTTAATCACATTATGATAGGCTAAATTTCATTGGTCTAGTTTAGACATAAGCTCCAATCCAATTTTTAGATGAAACTAATTCTCTCTTCTCTAATTAAACTTAATTGGTTTTTCAAATGGTTGATCAATCTAAATATAGATCTCACATCTTAGAATGGTGTAAATCTCTGATTATTTGTAACAAATTCCTTTCACAACTACGACTTAGATCTATTGCATTTTAAGAGTTGAAAAAGCTAGTTACTTTAGTTATCAAATTGCACAAACATTATTAGAATTCAAAAAGTACAGCAAAAATCATGCTACATGTTGTCCAATCAATTTCATTCTACTTTGAAATTGATTGAGTCCAAAGAGAGGGAAGAAATATATATTTTATAAAGGAAGGAGATAAATGTTTAACTATTCTGACTCGTTGCCCTTGGATCAATGATTAAGCAGGGGCGCTTCTTGCCAATGGTTATCCCCTTGGCAATTGAGGTCGACGTTGCCGCTGGGCTCGTGCCCTTGGATCCTCCCGCAAGTTGGGCGAGCTTCTTCAGGCTAATTTTTTTTGACATAGCTACAAGAGAAAATCCAATATTAGTAAACGGGTGAGATGAAATACTTGGAAAGAAACTAAAAATAATACCATCCGATCTCAGCTCGGGGAGCAATCGTGGATCCGACCAAGCCTCCGAGCTTGAGCTCGAGCTACCTAATTCCAAACTAAGGACGAGTGGTCGAACTTTTCCCCCTAGTAGCCTTAGCAAAGTGGTCGAATTTTTCTCATTTTCTTCTTGATAGTTCCTATGTATTCTATCGAGCTATCTTAGGAATGGTTGTCTTGGCGAGGTTCATCTCAGGAATGATGAGGCTCACCTTCGTTGCCCACAATTAGAGCCGCACTACCCGCTAGTAGGTCATCGCCATTGATTTGGTGGCGGCCTTGAAGCACTTGTGGAATGACTTGGATTCTAGGACCTTTTTGATCATGAAAATATTTGCACCTAAGATTGAGTCCAGGATCCCGTCAAGCCTTCCCTGCTCGATCGTGGACAAAAGGTTATTGCAGCATTTTCCTAAAGAAAAAAAATCTTTATCAGTCATGAAAAAGGAAACATACTTGTAAATTTAGGGGATGACTTAGTAGACAAAAACTAACCTGGGGTGTCCCATGTCCTCGGAACTCTTGGAACACCGAACATTCCCTAGATATTTAACGAGGGCAAAACTCCCGTGTTATCCTGCCGCTAAGAAGAATTTCTTCTTCCATCCCTTGATGTTGTTGGGATACCCCTCGAGCAAGGTCTTCTTTGACCTTGCCTTGAAATATAGCCATTTGAAATCTGGCTTTAGATTTTTATTTAAGGTGAACAGGCTCCTAAATTCATTAAGGGAGAGAAAATTTGTGGTCTCACCACAAAACCACTGTGCAAACAAGACTTCACCACGCGTTGGGGATAAGCTGAGAGGGGTAAATATTGTAAAAGTAAAGAATTTTCCTAATGATGGGGTAGAGAGGAAGATGAAGACCGACGTGGAAGGCAGCCTCATAAAAGGCAACCTCTCTTGGGCAAGTAGAAGCTATAGTCTCATTCTCCTCGTGTAGTCTGATTTGGACACTTGGAGAAAAAGAATGAGACTCTCTAAGATGATCCAGCTCGTCTTGAGTCATAATGTTAGTCTTTCTCTCAAATGGAGGGGGAGTGACGACTGAGGGACTACCCTTTAGACTAAGGGATCTTCCCAGGGTAAGGAAGGAAGTTAGGTAACCTCATTAGCCATGAATGACTTCTCTCCTAGGTGGTCAGATAACCAGGAAGGCAGGGAATTTTTAAGTCTGCTACGTCGGCTTTATTGGATATGCACTAGATACTAGGAAATGGAAAGCAAGACTGAGTTGCTGATACTTATTGAATCAAGGATGAGGATGGCGAGCTGACAAGGGCAAGGTTCACGTCGGAGCAAAAATAGCACTTCGTTATCACTAGCAATAGAAGAATATGTGATGGTGGAGCCCCTATTTATAGGAGGCACCAAAGGTTGAGATTTGTCCACTCTGACTATCAAGATCACGCGACGCTTTAAGTGCTGAGGTCAAAACTGTTGCTCCTACCAAAATATCATTTCGCCATTAATGCGATCCTCCATGTGTCATCCCATAAGTTCATGCCATTATTATATGCTCACATCACCTGACAAACAACTTATGATTCCTTACTCGAGGTGCCAAGTGGTCTAATTTGGCACAT
>CM018906.1:25356180-25358680 GCA_009663005.1 Actinidia chinensis | reverse complement strand
GGAGATTAGACACCCAAGCATTTTATAGCATCTATAAATTCAGTTTTGTTTTATAATGTGATACCTTTGGCACTTGATCGGTTTGGGGTTTGTTTGTTATTGTGAAGTTTTGAATCTTTATTTACTTGCTTGTGATTGGCTTTTCTATAGTATAAGATGGTTATTTTTCTTATAATGTGTCGTAGTATAGGGTTTTGGTCACGAATTGCCAAAGGGGAGATTGTAAGGATTGTGTAATTGGCGAGATTCGTGACACGTTGTCTTTATGTATGTTGAAAGTGAGTAATTAAGCACAACCGCAAGAATTTGAAAATGTTTATCAAGCATTTGGAAGCATGGGAAAGGTTTCAAGTATATTTATGCAAGCTCGTGCCAAAGAGAGACTTTATAAGTTAAAAAGATTTTACCTGCCAACTTCAATTGATTTGACCATCGTAAAGATCTATAACCCAATGATTATTGGAGTAAAAGTTGTAGATCTTGAGTCTTCTTTCCAATGCATCAAAATTAGCTCAATCGGACACCGAAATAAAAAGGTATGGTCAAAATACAAAGAGCTGATGAGAGCTGGCAAATTGTCACAGGTCCTCGCGAGATCTCGCGGGAGAGTGACAGTCTCTCGCGGGACTCTCCTATACTCGCTGGAAGCGAACAACTAGAGCCGTTTGCATGCAACGTCGAAAATTGCATTTTGAAGGTTTTGTAATTTATAAAAGGTCCAGAACACTTCCCAAGACCGTAGGTAGGGCAGCCCGTATACATCATTTAATAGAGAAAGTGTTCTCTACCTTCGAAAAGCTCAGAAGAAAGGAATCTTAGCAAATATCTTCATCAAGCATATTGAAGAACCAAATCTTGAAAGAGTTCAAGGTGTGAAATCCGTTCTAAGGGATTGAACGGTGAACCAAAATCCTTGAAGGAGTTTTAGGTGTGAAATCGCTCTAAGGGGGATATGACTGGTGATCAAGCATGGAGACGGTGAATCGTGGATACGAGCTAGATTACACAATCATTGATCATGGAGTTTGAGTGAGTTTTGATTGTACGGTCTTGTAACCGTAGAACCTCAGGTTATAGTGACTATGATCTTTGTCCAAAAGTAGACACGTGGTTTTTCTCCCATTCAAGGGTTTCCACGGTTAAAATTCTTGTTTCTTCTGGTGATTATTTTGCTTCTTATTATGTCTTGGAGCGTTCAATATTGCTATAGTCAAAATATTTTTAATTTAATATTGTAGTTTTAGATCCTTGGTTAATCCATAGACAAAGGCCCAGGGTATTTTTTTTTCACGCCAAATAAACAAACGTTATCGACCGGGATGAGGCTGTTTCAAACTCCTCCGGCATGAAGATCAGACCAAGGCGAGTAAGCTAAATGTAATTTATTAGAGCTTTCAAAGTGAGTATGCAAGTGATTCATCGTACTTTTTCAATAGAGGGGGAACGGCCTTTTATAGATGGAGGAGGGAGAGCCGTGGGAGGAGATCACGGTGAAATCCCCAAGTGGCTAATTATGTTAGGAGATCCCGTGGATATCGAAGGAGAATCAGGAGGATGTCATATAGAGATTGTACCATGAGTGTAAGAGTCCGGGAGGAGATAGAGAGTTGTTGTCTTGTTGTTGAAAATTCCAACATCCTGTGGCTGTCTTGATGCTGAAAATTTTAGCAGCTTTTTATTGCGTTTCTGGAGTAAATTTCAGCACTTTATTGCTGCCTTTCTTCAGCAAATTTTAGCACGTTATTGTTAAAATTATTTTCCAAACCCTTTAGGATTAGGTTTCCTAATTTTTTAGGTCTTTTGATCTTCTCTCTTTTTTTCCTCAACCCTAACCAATCCTTTAAGAGTGTGTCCTTTCAGATTTTTCTCTTAAAAATTCTACTGAGAAAAAAAAACTTACGTATTGGCAACCCATATATCATATATATAGGTTAGGTCTCTAACTGGGGCAAGGATAAGGATCTTATGGAGTCCTAGTTTTGCTTCAATTAAAAAACTAAAAGTTCTACTTATCTCATAACTTAATTTAGTAATTTAATTAATCCAATTTAATTACACTAAATAATTTGGATTGCACTCCAAAGAAAAAAAAAGACTAAAATACCTTCATCTCTAGAAAATTAATACCCCTCTACCTCGGTATAAATAATTAGGTTTGGATTAATTAACCATCACCAAATCCTAATTATTTTTAACCCTCATGATTCATAATTTATTTTTTATTTAGATATTAAAATAATAAGTCTTCATTTCGATAAATAATTTACCAAAAATACCGCATTCGAATTTTAATAATTATATGAATGAATTAACTCATAAGTAATACCCTCTCTCCTACGAGAAAGTAAGATTCCATCTTGAGATTTAAGTGTTTCCACAGACCTAACAATGACCACCTAAGATACTTAGGTGTTGATCTCAATTAGCCTCATTCATTAGTAAACCAAAGTGAATAATGTTAAGAACTTGAGTTTACTATTCTCTTAAGATTAAGAGGCAA
>CM018906.1:25331180-25343680 GCA_009663005.1 Actinidia chinensis | reverse complement strand
AACTTATAGAGGATCAACAAGTTTTACAATTCATTGATATGATTAACGATGTTGTTTGTGTAGAAAGAACAGGAAATGTTCAAAAACTGCAGCAAATATCACAAGTTAGGAAGTCCGGAAGTTGATCATCCAAGTTTGAGTTGACATCCTAAGTTTGAAGTTGACATCCTAAAGTTGGACAGAAGGTTTTTTTGGCTAACGTCCTGATAAGTTCAAGTTAGGAGGTCCTAAGTTGACATCCTAAGTTGGACAGAAAGTTGGCTGCGACTAAAAAGATAGGACGTCCTAAGGTTTCAAAAAGACGATAAGTTTCAACTTAGGACGGACCTAGTTTCAAGAGCTGAAAAACCTAAGTTTGAACAGAAGGATTTGGGGACGACCTAAAAAAGTTAGGATGTCCTAAGTTTCAAAATAGGACGACCTAAGATTCAACTTAGGACGACCTAAGTTTCAAGAGATGAAGACCTAACTTGAAACAGAAAGGATTTGGGGACGACTAAGAAAGTTAGGACGTTAAAGTTCAAAATAGGATTGACCTAAGTTGACGTCCTAAAGTTCCAGTTTTACAGCCGCGCGTCAAATTGCAGATCCAACGGCTGAGTCAAAAAAACGATCGGTAGTTGAGGAGCATTAATGCTTTGCAACGGTTTATAACTCATTTTGCGGCTTATAAATGCAACCCTAGGGTTGTTAAGAAGAAGATGAAGTGCCATTAAATCATCTTACAATTGTGAAAAACACTTCACTCTTATCATTAATGTGAGCTTTATTATAAAAGATCAAAGACAAAAGAGAAAAAATCATCTAGAGAGGAGTATATTGTATTTATTTTCTTTCAAGTTGGGTAGCATTGATGATACAACATTTACTTCATTCATGAGAGAGATCACCTGGGTGGATATATTGTATTCCAAGAGAGATGCTCCTTGAAGGCAGACTTTCTCTAGTGGTGGCATTCCAAAGAAGAAAGAGGATTTTTGAAGCTAGAAGCATTCTAGTGATGTAAAGGTTTGAAAGCACCCGAAAGCTTATTTGTTGATAGTGAATAACCCAAGGAGACTTGTGGAGAGTGGACAGGCAAGGATTCGCCGAAAACCACTATAAATCGTTTGCTCCCCCCCCCTTTTTCTCTCTATCTTTATTTATTGCTTACCTAAAATTTGAGTAGTAGAAGGCCATAGAAGTGCATATTAGATTATTGTTCATCACGAAATTTTAATTGGCCAACAAGAGTGCAAACCTATTTCACCCCCCCTCATAGTTTGCTTTCTAACTAACAATTGGTATCAGAGCAGACTCTATATTTTTCGATCTAACGATCTAGGAAGTAAAAGATCTAGGCAAACATTATAGGAAAAACACATATGGCCGAAGGCCACTCCATAAATAGACCTCCACTATTCTCCGTCGTAATGATAATTATAGAAGGTTAGAATGAAAATTTATATTTCAAGCCACTGTTATGCATGTGGAACTTATAGAGAATGGACTATTATATCAAACAAAGATAACTGAAAAGTGGAGAGGTTACTAAACTAAAAAGGAAATGACTACCATAGATACAAAAGATGTACAAATAATGTTAAAGCCTTCACACTCTATTTGTGCTTAGACGTAAACGGAATCAGAGAATATCGGTTGTGAAACGGCTAAGGGAAATTTGGCGATAAACTAGACGTCACCCATGAGGGGACAAAGTCAAGTAAAAGAATAAAAAAATAAGTATGTTAGTTCTAAATACGAACTATTCAAAATGGACTCAAGTGATGAAAACTATTTATGAAATGTGTACTCACATTTACCGATATTATTAAGTTGGTTGAAGTCTCTCGGTAAAAATTTATACTAATGTCGAAATAGTGAGAAGAGAAAATCCTTAGGTTGTCTACCAAGAAGTTGGGGACAAAGTTACCGCCAGTTTGAAGAAGCAAAAAGACTCACAAAAAAAGGGGTCTTAATGAATGCTTGGAATCTCTCATGACCCATGAAATCACCTTTGAAGAGCAATTGAGGGGGAAATGACGAAACCAAGAAAAGAGGGGAAATTCTTCAAAACTTCATCCTCACAAAACAATGAGACTCAAATATGATGGGCAAGTTGCTGAAGATATGGCCTTCTTTACACGAAGATTTTAAACAAAGATGTTCAAGAGAGGTCAATTTTCTAGAGACAAGGACGACGAAATTTCGACAAAAAATGAGGAACAAAAGAAGGATCCCATCATTTGCTTGAATGCAAAAAGCCGGCACATAAAAATGATTGCCCAAATCTCAAGAAAAGAGTTCAAGACGAGTGACAAGAGAGAAAGAAATATCAAAATTTGATAATTCATTAAAGCTTTTGCGGCTTGGAGATGAAGAAAGGACGTTGACACATCCGATGATGAGTCAGTGATCAAGAAGTGGCAAATTGGGTGTGTTGTCGCCAAGAGGATGATAAAATGAGGTGGGGGTAAATCTCGAATCCAATTTCTTTAAAATGATTTGCAAGATGATTATAATATTTTATATGAAGAATCATTGAAATTCCATAAACAAAATTGCATGCTTAGAAAACAAATTGCCTCACATTTTCTATTGAAATAGAAACTTTGAAAAGGCATACAAATGAGTGATAAGTAAAATATTGAAACTTAATGATACAATTGATCTAAACAAAAGGTCTGCAAAATTACAAAGGTCAAAAGAATTTTAGATCTACTCTTGGATCACAAAGAGGTGTAATATGAACCATGGGGAATTGGATTTACAATATTTATTTCAACTAAATAAAAATTATATAAAAATATTTTTATTATAAAACAATCTTCCTTTCAACAGAAAAAGGTTTCAGCAACATATGGCAATACCGATGGCACACAAAAAATACATGCATTGTGGAAGAGAATGTGTAGGAAAGGATATTTTAAAACCAATGTGGGTACCTAAGAAGAAAATGCTACGAACACTCAAGGACCCAACAAGATTTTGGGGTACCAAAAAACCAAGAGTGCTCTTGTATATGGTATGCGTTTAAATGTAAATTCAAAGAAAGGAAGGGGTACTTGGATAGCGGATGCTCAAGACATATGACGGAGATAAATCATGTTGCACCCTAAAAACCCAAAGGATGGTGGATTCGTGACTTTCGAGGGACAATAGCCAAAGGGGGAAAATCATCGGTATAAGAATGTGGTAAGAAAAAACCGTCCCCATTATTTAGAAATATTGTTACTTGTGATGGATTAAAGCATAAATTACTTGTATTAGTCATTGTGTGATAACGGAAAATAAAGTCATCTTTGACAAAAACATGTTGCACCATAGGAGAAAAACATCAAATATGATTAAAACTTTATTTATTGGTCAAGAGGATTGAAAATGTATATGTTTTTAAATTGATGACGTTGAGCCAACCCAATGGAACTTGCTTACGGCCATGAATGACAATGGTGGTCTATGGAATAGAAGGGCTTGGGCATGCTCATATGAATATTATTTCAAAACTGCCTACTAAAAAGATATTGGTAATTGGGGTTACCAAGATTTCTTTTGAAAAAGATAGATTGTGTGGAGCATGTATCAACAAGGAAAACAAACAAAAGTATCTTTTAAGTCAAAAATATTGTTTCTACATCAGGCCTTACAACTTCTACACATGGACTAATTGCGTCCTTTTCAAGAACAATGCCTTGGAGGAAAATTATACAATTCTCGGATTTGTAGATGATTTTTCTCGATTACATGGGTAAACCTTTTTAGCTCACAAAAATGAAGCATTTTTCTCATTCACAAATATGCCGACGTCTTCAAAATGATAAAGATCTCAAAATTCAAATAGTAGAACCGATCTGGTAGA
The DNA here is from genome assembly GCA_009663005.1 of Actinidia chinensis. Taxonomy (NCBI): domain Eukaryota; kingdom Viridiplantae; phylum Streptophyta; class Magnoliopsida; order Ericales; family Actinidiaceae; genus Actinidia; species Actinidia chinensis. The sequence continues at coordinate 25,339,842 of CM018906.1, read as the reverse complement.
GAGAACTTGAAATGAGTCCTTTGCCAAATTTTTGTGATGTGATTTAGGAAATTGAACATTAAATTTCTCGGCACCTAGAACCCCTCAACAAAATGGCGTTGTTGAAAGAAAAAATAGAACGTTGGAAGAAATGGCAAGAACAATGCTTGCGAAAAACTCTCTTCCAAATATTTTTGGGCCAAAGCTGTGAACACCGTATATTTTATTATAAATCGAGACATGTTAGGCCAATTCTTAAAAGACACCATATGAGCTTTGGGAAAGGAAAGAAGAAAACCAAATATTGGGGTCTTTCATGCTTTGGAATGCCAATGTTTGTCCTAAAACAATGCAAGGAAAAACTTAGGAAAATCGATTCAACATCGGATGATGAAGCCTTCCCCTAGGATATTCAATTTCAAGCAAGTTTTCGAGTTTTTAACAAAAGAAACCCTTAGTAGTTGAAGAATCTATTTCATGTTTTATGTGATGCAATTTACTTTGATTCCTCCCTTCAAGATTGTTTCAGAAATGTAGAATCGAAGGAAGCCATGGAAATCTTGAGATCTCTCAACAAAGCCAGAAACTCAAGGAGAAAAGCCGTTGAAGACAATTCAACTAGAGGTAGTAGTGCTACCTCAAATTGGAAAGTCAAATGGAAACCAAAGACCAGAAGGTGGAAGCCTCAACTCTCCCAAAGAAATGGAGGATACGTTCACAAACCATCCATCAATCTTTCATTGGGATCATCAGAAGGGGGTATAACTAGAAACTCTCTTGAAAACATATGTGCGAAACTTGAATTTTTATCACAAATAGAACCTAAAAACTTCATTAAGCGGAATTTGATGAACATTGGCTTCAGCTATGCAAGAAGAACTAATCAATTTGAAAGAAGCAAAGTGTGGACTCTAGTAAACTAGGCCATCTACTCATCCTATAATTGATACACTAAATGGGTATTTAGAAATAAACTTGATGATCCGAATCATTGTTAGAAATAAAGATAGATTGTGACACAAGGATATAGCAAGAAGATGGAATGATTTTGATGAATCATTCCTCCCGTAGCGAGATAGAAGTATTCGTGAAGGTTACTTAGCCTTTTGGACCATTGCTATATGGACTTCAAATATATCAATGGATGTAAAAAGTGCTTTTAAAGGATTTTATTACCGAGGAAGATGTATGTAGCACAACCGCCCCGGGTTTGAAAAAAAAATCATATGAATTTCCGAATCATGTATTTACAAACTTTCAAAAGCCCCTATATGGACTTAAGCAAGCTCCAAGGCTGGTATGAAAGACTCAGCAAATTTTAAATGATCAATAGCTTTGCAAGAGGAAGAATAGATAACACACTTTTTATAAAAAATTAAAAATAAAGACATGCTTCTCGTGCCAAAATATGTTGATGATATATATTTGGTGCTACTAATGAGAACATGTGCAAGGATTTGCTAGAGTATGCAAGGGCGAAATTCGGATGAGAATGATGGAGAGAGCGAAATTTCTTCCTTGGACTAACAAAATCAAGCAATCAAGTGAAGGGGACATTTATAAATCAAGCAAAATACACGAGAAGGAGCCTTCTCAAGCAATTGGAATGATAGAAGCAAAAACCGCTTGGCACCCCACTGGGACATCAAATAAACTCGACCAAAGATGAAAGGTAAAAATGTGATGAAAAGCTTATCGAGGTATGATTGGATCCTTGCTCTACTTAACGGCAAGTAGGCCGGATATCATGTTTAGTGTTATGCATATGTGCCTAGATTTCAATCATTGTCCTAAGGAACACATCTAGTTGTCGTGTGAAACGCATATTTAGATATCTCATAGAAACGCATGACTTAGGAATATTTTATCCTATGGGGAGTTGCCATTGAATTAAACGATCTCGATGCCGATTATGCCGGATTGTAAACTAGATCGAAAGAGCAAAAGTGGCACTTGCCAATTTCTAGGACACTCTCTAGTGTCTGGTCTAGCTAAGAAGAAGAAAGAAAGAAACAAAAACTCGTTGCTTTATCGACGCCGAGCCGAATAGGTGGTCACCGAAAGTTGTTGTTGCTCAATTACTATGGATGAAGTGAAAACAAAAAATGGAGGATTGGCTTACATTTTGATCATATTCCAATCAAATGTGATTAATACAAGTGCTATAAATTTGGTCTAAGAATCCATTACAAAACACTCGAACAAAACAAACTGAGATTCGACATCACTTTTTAAGAGATCACGTCCAAAAAGGGGCTATTGACTTCAATATATTCTACGACAAGACGCAATGGCGGATAGTTTTACAAAACCCCTCGAGAGAAAAGATTTTGCTATATTCGACGTGAACTTGGAAGGTCTCAACCAATGCGATATTTTGCGATTCTTTTAAAATAAATTATAAGTATGAGTGAGTCATAATTGAGAAAGAATAGTAGGGATTGAAATGTATTCCTATGCTTTAATCTCCGACAAAACAAGTCCTTCATGATTGTTACCTTGATGATATGTGAAAATGAGATGATTTAAAAGGCTGTGACAGGTACTGAGATTATGATTAAGACATGAAAATCAACTTATGTGCTTATGTGCAGAAAAAGTAGGTAGTTGTCTAAGGAGAACTAAAAAAATCATTGTGCAACACTCGAATTCGAATATTGATCTATTATGATTACAGAGAAAATCACTCTCTAATATACTTAAAATATCTATTTAATCAGTTGACAAAAGGCAAGAAATGGAAAACATAGATGAACAATCCATCTTTAAATCGTCAAAACATTTGCAGTATCTCCTGGAAGTTTAGGACGACCTAACCCTTTTAGGGTTTAAGGGGGAAGACCTAACCTTAGGTTAGGTCAAACCTAAAGTAGAGTTAGGCGACCTTAATTTCATGATAGGACGACCTAAAGTCAATTTTAGGTCGACCTAAAGTTTGAATTAGGTCGACTATAGTTAAAACTTAGGACGACCTAAGTTTGAACGGTTACAGAGATTAAAAAATCAGACTGTTCATAATATTCTATCAATTCGTCAAAACTTACCTCTCTCTTAATTCTTTAATTCAAAGCATCCTCTTCAATTCATCTCTAGCAAACAAGAACATCCTCATTCCATTTACTCTTCAAAGCAAGTTCTTAGTTTCTCTCTCTTCACTCTCAAAACCTAGACCCAAAATCTATGTGTCAAAATCTCAAAAATCAAACAATGGGAATACTAAGCAACTGTATGATCTAAAAAGGAGATATTGGCACAAGCAATCCTCGGCAATCTGCATTTCGAAGGCAGTTCTTCAAAAATGAAGGATTCAAGGCATATGGACCAGATTCCAAAACAGAAACATCATCACTGAAGAAAACATGAAGATGTTTTCAAACCGGAAATAAGACAAAAGATGATGGGAACCAGCATGCACTGGATGGGAGCGAACTGATTCCTATTCCAACGAGCATATTACTCTGATTTGGTGGAGATATTTCTACTGCAATCTAGAAGTCAAGAAATTAGATAACATGAATTTCAATAGATTCATAGTTCGAGGAAGCATATCGCGTTGAATCCAACAATTAGTCTCAAATTATTGGTGTTCCAAATGAAGAGAACTGATTTTCTTAGATAAAACCCAGTCAATTAAAGAATCATGTGAAATAGAGCTGAGATGAATGAAACCAGTTTCAAGACGTGGAACGGTAGGGCTCGTCACCATAAAGATTTGAATGAAAGAGTATAGGTTATTCCACAATTCATTGCCTATAATGTAGTTCCTAACATGGACACTACAATCACAGTATCTACCATGGATAATTTTATCATATATAGGAGCCGCACAACGACCCTCTCAATTGAATTACAAATTATCCGAGAGGATGGCGGATATCTGTATCATAAAAAAGCGTCTCTTTGCCATAGGTGGCCTTTAACCAAAGTGTTTGAACCACTTTGGGGTAAGTTTAGGAACAAAACATGACAACCACCATGATTGAAGGTTCTCAAAATACACGATTTTAGTCGAGAAAAATTTCTGTTAGATTCAATGGACAAAGAGGATGAGTCGAAATTACACCCCAAATCTTGGGTGATATTAAACATGGACGATGTCTCACTCGATGGACGACCTCCCTCAAAGTCCCAGCACAAGCGGGACAAAACTCCCAAGAAAATCATCCCTGACTGGTTCATTCAGTTATTTGGTCAATTAACACACCACAATGGAGAGGAATCGAGCCGACACAAAAGGAAAACATGACTACATGAAAGTAAGGGATGGATAGCATCGAGCAACAGATAAATATTTGATGACAAGCTCACGAGTTGCATGCACGTACATCGATCGTTTGGGAGACAACTATGAATAGTTGTAACTTCGCAAACGGAGTTTCACAGAATGCCTTGATCGCTGACAAGCTGTTCAAACAAGAGTAGAAGAAGAATCCCACTTTTCAGTATGATCCACTCCCTTTTCCTCATACCAAGCCTTGATGAATATGAAGGGACAAAAAGAAGCAACAGTTTTTGACCTCTCTGCCTATTTTTATGAGACACAAAGGGGGAGAGAACTTGAGAGACACATTGGTTTTGTTGGAACATGGGTAGTGATTTTGTTTTGGTAGCTGCTATGATTTGTATTTGACATTTTAATGCTACTGGTATTGGATAATTGAAGTCATTCTATTAGTTGATAGTGTATCAAATATTTGCATTACGATGTGATGTAGTATATGACTTCATATCTCTCAGGCGTGGGAGGTGTATGGTGAATCATACTTGATGACATTGATGATATTGAGATATGACATGCCATAATGTGCTATTCAATTGCTTGAACTAAACTTGAAGGATATCATAAAAGGCAATTGAGGAACAAAGTGAAAAGACTTGACGATCCCATTTGGATACTCTATCCCATGTGTTTACTTTCAAAGTTATTGAATTATCTAGAAAACACTTGGAACCTATTTCATGCCATGAAAATTAAGTAAAAATGATAAGCAGAAGATAGGGGGAGCATTAGAGTAGGGGAGTTTTTTGAAATAATGCATAAAAACGATTTAAAAAATAAGATTGTGTCATCATAAAAAAAGGAGAGATTGTTAGCATAAAGCTTAATGATTTTGATGATAAAATTATACTCTAAACTATGTGTATATTACTTTGAAAATCATTTTAAAGAGATAGCCCAAGCAGATGATGAAAACTTTGTCAATTAAAAAATGGATGCTCTCGCAATGGTCAAATTTATCCCATAAGTCTTCAACAAGTCCCCCAAAACAAACGTTACAATGCTCATGAACTGATAGAGACTTAAAACAAAGTCTACAAATTCAATTTGATATGATTAACGATTGTGTTTGTGTAGAAAGAATAGAAAGTCAAAAACTGCAGCAAATAACACAAGTTAGGAAGTCGAACAAAGTTGAAATCCTAAGTTGAAGCTGTGACATCCTAAGTTTGAAGTTGACATCCTAAATTTGGACAGAAGTTTGTGACGCCTAAGTTCAAGTTAGGAGGGTCCTAAAAGTTGACATCCTAAGGTTGGACAGAAAGTTTGGCTGACGACTAAAAAGAGTAGGACGTCTACGTTTCAAAATAGGAACGACTAAGTTTCAAAGAGCCGAAAAAACCTAAGTTTGAACAGAAGGATTGGGACGACCTAAAAAAGTAGGACGTCCTAAGTTTCAAAATAGGACGACCTAAGTGTCAAGAGCTGAAGACCAACTTTGAACAGAAGAATTTGGGGACGACCTAAGGAAAGTGAGGACGTCCCTAAAGTCAAAATAGGAAGACCTAGTTCAAATTAGGGACGACCTAAGTTGACGTTCAAGTTCCAGTGTAAAATCTGCGACGTCAATATGCAGATCCAACGGCTGAGTTCAAAAACGACCACCGGGAGTTGAGAGCATTTAATTGCTTGCAAACGTTATAACTCATTTGGGCTTATATAAATGCAACCCTTACGGGTGTGAAGAAGAGATTGAAGTGCCATTTAAATTCAATTTTCCACTTGTGAAAAATACTTCAACTTGATATTACATTGTAGAGCTTTATTGTAAAAGATCAAAAAGATCAAAAGAGAAAAATTCACTCTTTTTTAGAGAGGAGCCTCATTGTATTATTTTTTATTCTGAGTTGGTTAGCATTGATTGTACAAACATTTATTCATTCATTGAGGAGAGATCACCTTGGGGTGGGTGCTTATTGTATTCCAAGAGAGGTTGACTCTTGAAGGCTAGACGTTTATTAGTGGTGGCATTCCAAGAAAGAGGATTTCTTGAAGACTAGAGCATTCTAGGGGTGTAAAGGTTTGGTGATAAGCACCCGAAAGCTTATTGTGATAGGGATACAAGGAGGACTTGGAAAGTGGACGTAGGCAAGGATTCGCGAACCACTATAAATCGTTTTTTGTCCCTTTTTCTCTCTTATCTTATTTATTGCTTAATATATTTGAGTAAGAAGTGCAATTAGATTTATTGTTCATCAAGAAAATTTTAATTGGCCAACCAAGAGTAGCAACCTATTTCACCCCCCTCATAGTTTGCTTTCTAACTAAAACTATAAATTTCAAATTTGTATTTATTTAAGTGTAGTAGAATTATGTATATCTAACAAGGGAGTTGTGTTTGTTTTTGATTTCAAACTACTTCTTGTTGGAATAATTTCAAAAATTCCTCTCATTATAAGAGGTTGAAGACTTGAGGTTTTATTGAAAACATCTTTAAATTAGTTCTCACCTCAATGCTTATTTCAAACATAATTTGTGCTTGATTGTATTTTAAATAATATGTTGACCTTTTTGCTATCTATCGCTAGTGTCCATCCCATTTGCAAAAATCTAAAATATCACTAATCGATTGATGTTGTCAAAGAGGAGAAAAAGAAAAAAAAACTATTTTTAGTTATAACATTAAAATTCCTCCCTTTATAAAAGTAATAAGAACATGGTTTGATATAGAAAATTCTTTAAAATCGTCTCATTCAACATTGCTATATGTTAAGTGGTATCTAACTAGCATATTACTTCTACTCTATTGACCTTTCTTAATGGTATATATTGTATGTCATTAGTGATGGTGTTAAAAAAAGGAAAGATATTATTTTTGGTAAAATAAATTCTTTTATAAGGATTTCATATTTGCTTGCGTGATTTATGGATTATATGCTGTCTCACCCCCCCCCCTCGTGAAATGGAAGCACCAACTTAAGGGGGAGAATACTTATTGGTATCACCTTGATATGTACCATATTCGGTAATATAAGGAGACTTATGATTAGAACAACTGGTATCATGAACGATGATAGCCATATTGTGCTTACTTAATCCTTTGGAGATATAAGAAAGATATTCGGTCATTCTTAAAAAACCAACTTATCCTCTTACACATTTTTGTTACTACATGAAAATTTTTGCAATTTGCTGTTGTCTTAGCCCGTTGCATACAGGTATTGTGTGAGAAGGAACTCACACCTTCGGGGAAATTTGTTCAAATATATGCATGTTATCTTTAGTTAATACTTGTTCTTAATGAATAATTAATTATTTTCATTAATATGAAAGAGTATTGATTTTGTGCCAAATCCTTACATATCAAAAGGAATATCATTGTTTTTTGTTGTTGTTAATTGGTATTATTTTAATAGTATTTGATAGTATCAAAGTGCATCATGGTTTAGTATTAATTATCATCATGATGCTATTTGATACAAAAAGTATATATGCATATACACTCTTAATAACTTTATTTATTTTATTAATGCATAATACTAGATCCATAGCATGGATTAATTTATATACATAATATTTTCACCTATCTTGTCATGTTCACATACCATCACTCTAAAGAATGTGTATTACATTGCCTAGATGAACTTTACTAGATATATTCGGTGATGTGTTTGATTATTGAGTTGCATTATATTACATGATGGTTTACCAATTTCAATTCAATGAACATATGTTAGAAGTGGTTTACATGCTTTAGCTTGTCTACTTTATATATAAACCTTCTTCTAGCTTGAAATCAAGTTTCTCTTACACGCTAAGTTGAGCACTTCTCTAGAGAACTTGCTGTACCCATCTTCCTCTCAATGTATTATACTCTTATTTGTATATGTTGTATTATGGTTTGATTTGGTGTGTATTGTGATTCTGAATGTATGCTTACTTGTATTAAAATAAAATATCAATTCATTGAAACACATCATTTTTGAACTGATATATAACTTAATATAATGTGTATTATATACGTAATAGTACAGTTCTCACATAACTAAGTATTGTATTTAGTGAAAAACGTATACCCATTTATAAAAAAATATTGTCTACACTTAAGAATTCACTATCAGGATAAATTTTTGGGATCATTTTCAAGTCAAAATACTAACTTGCATATATTGTTTAGAGACTTGAATTTATGGTTCTTAAGCTTTAGCTATGGTGCTATACGTTTTTACATCTTGCTTGCTAAACTTAGAATAAATGGCTTGTAATGCCCCGAATCAGTAAAATTTCATTAAATCGTAAGAATCTCGGCGATGTATGCCAATTACGTAAAGTAATAAAAGATTTAAGAGTCAAAAAAAACCGAATATAAGTTAGAATAATTCCACGAATTAGGATTTGAAGGGTTCTGCACAGTTTTCTTCTGGTGTACGAACGCCCAGGCAAAAATAAAATTTCAGGTCTCGC
>CM018906.1:25318680-25326180 GCA_009663005.1 Actinidia chinensis | reverse complement strand
GGACAATTGTCAGGAGCCAAAATATACAATGATAGATTTTGGCCTTATTAGGGCAGGCACCTCCACTGAGCTTAATTCACTGAGCTATCGTTATAAATCAAGCTCGGTAGTCCCTTGCACTGGAGCTCAGTGCAGACACTTTTGAGCTAAGGTTGTAATGTCTGGTAATTTATTTTTGGGTTTGGACTATTTTTTGGACTTGGACCACAATTCCTTTATTTATTGTTATTTTGGGCTATGGACCAAATGGTGTTTATATACTTTTTGTTTTGTTTTGTTTTGTTAACATTGGGCTTTGTTTGCTATTTGGGCTATATATATATATATATGTTTGGGCCGCATTGAGGTAAGTGAGATGTACAAGTTTTGTGTGTGTGTGTTACACCTTAGGAAAATCCCTGAAGCTTCCAACATACACGTCCCTTTCCCAGACAAAAACGCCACATACACTTTCCCTTAACTTTCCTTTTCTTTTTATTAATTTCCTTCTCTATCTTCCTGTCACTGTGAATCACAAAAGCTCCTACCAGAACAGCCGATTCCGCCACTTTTCGCAACATCCGACCTTCGGCCAAAGCACGAACGTTGTTCATCTCTCGAGATCTTCGATTTTAACTAATCGGAATTCCATAGGGCTCCGTTTGGGTCTTCATTTTTTCAAAATTCTTTATTCTTCCAGAGGTATTTAATTTGCATGAATGCCTATCATCTTTATTATTATGATTAGAAATGTGTTAGTTTGTTAGTATAACATTTTTGGATATTTTTGGTTTACTAATGAACCTAGAAAAAAAATATTGATATTTAGGCAAATCATAGTATTTGTGTTAAATGCCCTATAATCATTTACTTTTCTGAATTTGAGATGAATGATTTGTTAGGATAACATTACTGAATATTTTGATTATTTAGGGAACCCTAGTAATTTTTATGTTTAGGCAAACATTAAGTATCCTTTTTTACAGAAAGCGAGAGGGAGAAACAGTGGGGAAAAGGATGAGGAAGAGAGATGAAAAAAAAGAGCCGACGCGGTCAATCGGTGAATGGAAGGGGCAGGAGAGCTAAGGAGGGGGGGGGCGCGAACGGGAGGGGTGGCGGGGAGAACGGGATCATAAATGGGTGTAAGGTAGGGCGGGAGAAGAAGAACACACGCACAAAAGGGTAGGGCAAACCAAGGACGGGTGACAGTGGAAGAGAGCAGGTTGTGGTGGCAATGAGTAGGTAGTGTGGAGGAACAAGGATGAAAGGAGGAGAACCTACAAGGAAGTTGAGAGGTCCCAAGGGGTAAGAGGTAGAATAGATGACCACAATAAGCCAAAATGGCCGAGACAAAGGAGGAGTGTGCCTGGGGAGGGTGAGGGGGAGGATGGAGGGTAAAAGGGGGGGGGGATGATAATGCATACTAAGTGTTTTGCATAAAGTGTTTGTGAGATAAAAATGACATAAAAATTGAACTTACATGTTTAGTGTTTATCAACTTTGGTGTTAGTTGTTTATGTAGAAATTGGCCATGTTGAAGGCTGGATGTTTTTGTTTTATTGTGATTTGGTAGTATCTAATTGTTAAGTGAAAATGTTAGATTATTGTTAACTTAATTGATATATTGTTTATTTGCAATATATATTAGGCTTTAAGCATTGAATTACTGTCCTATGGCATTGAAGCATGACCATATCATAGCATTATTGTGGCCTTGTCGCTTTTACAGACATTGGGCGGGATACAATGATGGGAAGGTACTCCCCTAGTGAGGGGTACAAAGGTTGAAAATTCCGGATGTGGTGTGGTTGTGAGGAGCAGGGCGGATGTCCCTAAAAACATTCACTCAAATCTTTACTCGGTAGCTCCGGAGATTGTTTATATACGCTCCTTGTGTGGGTGGGCCAATATTACGCTGTGAGAGGGTGTGTTACATGAGATTGGCCCTATTGCATTTAAGCCGTTTGGCAGTTACATTGCTTGGTGGCCATTATCATTCCACTTCATTTCATCTCCATGATTTTAGAGATAGTATGATTTTTACAATGTCATTTTTGGAGATTTTCTGTCGGACTTAGCTCATTGATGTTTGTAGTACTTTAAATGAGACATGTAATTATTTTGGTAATGGACACCTTAGGATTTGGTTGAATTACATTGGTTAAATGTATTATTATGGGCACGTGTTAAGCCCATTTTGTTCAAAGTATGAATGAATGTGTAATGTTATTCGACAATTTTTAGACCATTTAAAATGGGTTTGGTACATCGACTTTGGTCACCGATTTGTGAATTAGATTAGACAGGGCATATGTGGTCCCCATGTAGTTGTTGGTGGTGGTTGATTGAAAAATTCTTCGGGTTTTTCTTTCTTCTTTATTCGTGGGCCGAGTTTTTGACTTTTCAACAGTGTCACGTAGGAAGTTCATTTATTTCTGCACCTTGTGACTGGTCCACGTAGGACCTTTTTCAGTATTATTGACTGTTGACCGTAGCACCTGTGGTATGGAATTCGGGGCGGCACGACAAGCATTGGGCATCAGAGTGAACTGGGTTAGAATACCTTGGTAATATGGGATTCTTAGTGGTATATTTTGTTCCGAAGGTGACAGTATGTGCATTAGGATTAAAATAGATGAGTGGCTAAGTGAGCATGAATATTTTTTTGTTTTTGTGTGGGTTAATTTTATCGATTTGTGTAGCACTTAATTGGGCAAGACTATAAGGTATATATATGAGGGGTTTCCTTGTTTGGATTATTCGCTCGACGTACTAAGTCCGTTTGGTAAGCGTGAATACGATTGGTGAAATTATTCATGGTTGTTGTACATAGTGTGATGTGATGAAAAATATGTTTACTTGCTAAGTATTCATACCTATGATGTTAAGTGTTACAGTTATTACTTATGTGATATAAGCCTATGGAGTACGACATGAAATCGCATAAGTCTTTTATACATGTGATTTATTGTACACTGATTGCTAGTAAGTAAGTGTTTTGTATGTTGACTATTTTGTAAAGCTATGCCGCCTCGTTTGAGAGAACGAGACAGAGCCGTGGTAGGGACGAGGCTCCAGTCCGAGCTGGGGCCGAAGCCAGAGCCTAGGTAGGGGCAGAGGTAGAGTGAGGGGGCACTTCTGCTTCTTTAGTATCGGGTGGCCAATGAGAGGACCCAGATGTTTTCATTTCACACCCACGAGGCCCTTCGAAGTTTGTTCGGGCCATACGAGATGAGATACAACAACCCTCACCCCCACCTCCCGTGGACCTGTGGAGACAGTAGTGCACAGGCACCGGCGGAGCCTAGGGCCTCCAATCTGCCCATGAGATGAGTTCAGAAAGGTAAGACCCACTCGCTTATCGGGGAAACCAGATCCTATTGAAGCAGAGTTGGGTTGAAGGAAGATCAAATTCTTGCCTTTTGAGATGATCGAGTGGGCGAGGTGTTCTCCGCATTAGAGCGCACGTATCAGTTCTCGGGCCGAGCGCTCCCTTGATGGGATGTAGTGAAGACCACCCATAAGTGGCGATGATGGCGGGGTGATTTCGAGCGTGTATTTTAGATACTCACTTTCGCAAGTGGTGCGCCATACCAAAAGGCGAGAGTGCTAGCCATTAATAAAATAGGGGGATTTGAGTTGGTCCAGTATGTGCCCAATTCAATGACTTGGCGCGTTTCGCTCAGAGTGCGTAGCCCTGATAGTGAGGGCACGATGACAACGTCGAGCAGGGGCTTCGGCCTGGTCTTCGTGGGAAATGGTGAGCTTCGAGCTCAATTACATTGAAGAGGTAAGGAAGAAGGCGCTTGTCATCGACGGAGAGGCGCAAGAAGCCACGAGGATAGGGACTTCTCATAGCTTCAGGAAATGGTTCATTCAGGGCAACAACTTAAAGAGGCAAAAGGCAGGAGCATTGCAGCGACAGGAAACAGTCCTTCTATTCTCAGCCACAGACAGTCTTCAGCAGCAGAGGTCTCCTCTCAGTACCAGTCTAGAGGTTTCACATCAGTCAGTCCATCACGAAGGTGGATCTAGTCAGAGGCCGAGACTTGCTTACCAGTTGGACAGGAGCCACATCAAGACTTTTTGCCCAAACTTCAAGACACCGGACAAAATCAGCAGCCAGACCACCACAGTTGGGTATAAGCCCCCTAGTCTTACCATTCAGCAACACCGCAACATTCCGGCTTCGAGAGCCAATGCCTCCTCGTGGTTCAGCAGCAGTAGGCATTGGGGATTAGCCCCGATTGTACGCCATCACCGACATCGACACTAGAGCCTTCAGTGATCAGGGGTACATTCCCAATTTTCAATTCATGGGTACAGTTTTGATAGATACTAGTTGATATGTTATTCATAGCATCGGCATTTGCCGTTCGCTTTGGGTTAGGGTAGGACTTGTTAGATTTACGCTTCCTGGTGATATCCCGTGGAGGTGTGGTTCCTTTTGAATGAGGGTATGCATGGTGTGTACTTGTGATAGCGATAGACGGCATTGGACGGCCGACCTTGTGGTTATGGAATTGTCGGGTTTTGCTATTATCTTGCATGGATTGGCTTAGTTCTAATCGGCGCATGTTTGTTGGACTGCTTCCGAGGAGAGTCATTATCAACCTCTCTTCTGGGGATTCCCTATTACTTTGTGGGTGACGTTTGGATTTTTTGACATCGTCCTTTACACCAGTTGAGTGGTAGAACAGTATACCACAGGGTTGGGTTATTATATAGTTGTGGGCTGAAAAGAGGGCAAATCGGCTTTGGTGAGTTCTCCTATTGTTTGTGAGTATGCGGACGTCTCCAGAGGATTTACCAGGATTGCCGCCTATTCGAGATATAGACGTTTGGGATTATTTAGCTCCAGGCACAATGCCTATTTTGTACTGGCCTACCGCATGGCTCCGGCAGAATGAAAGCGTTCACGACTCAAATGAAGATTTGCTTAGCAAAGGGATTTATACGACCCAGTGCTTCGCCGTGGGGAGCACCCATTCTTTTGTACACGGAAGAAAAGATGGATCAGTGCATTGGTGCATCGATTATAGCAAGCTTGAACTGAGTTACTACAAGAACAAGTATCCACTTCCAAGGATTAGACGGACTACTTGACCAACTACGTGGGTCTAAGTGCCATTCTCTAAGATTGAGTTTGAGAAAATAGGGCTTACCATCAGTTGAGAGTTCACGAGCAAGGACATCTCGAGACCGGCTTTCGTCTGTGGGACACTACGAGCTCTAGTGATTGCCTTGCGGTTGAAGGATATGCGCTAGCCCACTTCATGGACTTGATGAACGCCATCTGCAGTCCCTTCAAGGATTTTTAGTTCGTGATTGTCTCATCGACGACATCTATTTACTCGCCTACTTGGGAGGCAAATGGACAACATCTTTGATGTTTACCAAATTTTGAGAGACCACCGCTATACGCGAAGTTTCGAGTGCGAGTTAGAGTTTGTAGTTTGGCTACCGGAAGTTATTCTTGGCCATGTGTTTCGGTGATGTGATGGAGTGCAGTAGATCTTCTAAAAGTCGAGGCAGTTATGGATGGCAAGCACCGAAAGAGAAAGAAGTTTTTTGGAAAGTCTGTAGTTTCTTAGGACTCGCGGATATTACTTATCGACGTTTTGTGTCAGATTTCTCATGTCTAGGGAATGCCGCTGATGAATTCACACGAAAAGGGTTATCACAATTTGTTGGGATTGAAGCTTGTGAGCGAGCATTCCAACACTGAAAGAAGAGATTGACGACACACCGTGTTGGCTTTCCTACTAGAGAGTTGGGTACGCCCTTGTTTGTATTGTGATGCATCTCACGAGGTTGGGTTGCGTTTTGATGAGAGGGCAAGGTTTTAAGGTACGTTCTCGCAGTTGAAACCACATGAGAAGAACATACTCGGAATCCCGATTTAGAGCTTGCAAGTCATGTGTTTTTGCTTTGAAAGTTGGGGAGGCCATGCTTTATGAGAGAAGTTTGAAGTTCTTTCAGATCACAAGGAGCCTCAAGTACTTTTTAACACAGAGCGATTTGAATCTACGTCAGAGCCGGTGGATGGACGTATCTTGAATGAAGAATATGACTTTGAGTTAATATCATCCGGGAAAGGCCAACCTTGTGACCGATGCCATTAGCAGGAACCTCGCCGCACGCGGCTTCGAGACATCATGAGTGGAGATGTTAGAGGCATTAGAGCAATGGAGAGTTTGACCTCGAGGTCCAATGAAGTCAGGTTATGCTACGTTTATTCACCTTAGTCGCACAGCCGACATTTTGAGTTGAGTACTAAAAAGGGGAGGGGGGCACAACAATCTGACGAAGAGGTTGGTTCTTTCGCGCACGTTACTAGTGACGACGGGCATGGATGGTGGATTTAGTCCGGATCGGGTTTGAGGTATCGGCGTTCGGAACGTTGTTCCGTTAGCCTACGCGAGATGTTTTGAGTTGATTGTCATCATTCTCGATTAGCAGTGCACCTAGGAGGCCGAAAATGTATCATGGACTTACGCCGTCAGTATGGTGGACGGGTATGAAACGAGTGTTGCCGATTCGTATCTACTTGTTGTACGTGTCAGCAGGTCAAGGCCGAGCCACCAACGACCTGTTGGTTTAATTAGCCGCTAGAGATTACCGAGTGGAAGTGGGAACACATCACTATGGATTTTGTCACCGAACCTTCCTAAATCGCAGCGCTCGCATGATGATGCCATTTGGGTTACAATTGATACTGAAAAAGTCGCGCCCTTTTTCCTATTAGGATGAACCGATTCATGGACGTTCTCGAAAGATTGGTTTGTTCGGGAGATTGTGAAGCTTCATGGGCGGTCCAGGTTTCCATTGTTTCCGCTCGTGACCCAGAATTTGTTTCAGCGCTTTGCAGAGCTTTCAGGCAGCACATGGGTACTAAGCTTTTGCTTAGCAATGCATTTCATCCGTAAACAGACGGTCAGTCTGAACGTTACGATTCAGACCTTCGAGGAAAAATGTTACGAGATTGGCCATGGATTTCAGAGGCAATTTAGGAAGATCACCTTCCATTGGTGGAGTTGCCTACAACAACAGTTACAGGCGAGCATTCAGATGTCACCGTTTGAGGCCTGTACGGCGACTGTAGATCACTCGTTTGTGTGGACAGAAAAGTTTGACAGAAGAAAGAAACATTCGCTTTTGGTCCGACTTAGTCCAAGAAACTACGAGAAGATCCAAAGTTATTGGAATAGATTATTACTGCTCAGAGTCGTCAAAAAGGTTACGAACGTTGCAGATGACCCTTGTCTTTCGTGTGGGGGACACGTGTTCTAAGATCTCACCCGTAGAGCTTGATGCGTTTTGGGAAGAGCGGGAAAGCTTATCCCGCCGTTTCAGTGGACCGCCAGATTTTGGACAGGTTGGTTGAGTTAGCCTATCGTTTGGCCCTCCACCCAACTTGGGTGTTCACCCTGTGTTCCACGTGTCTAGCTAGGAAGTACAACGGAGATCCTTCACATGTTTTAGATTGGACAGACGTGGCGCTTGCGCAAGATGTTTCTT
>CM018906.1:25288680-25293680 GCA_009663005.1 Actinidia chinensis | reverse complement strand
AACTTACTGGACAAAACTTGAATTGATGAAGTAATTACAAGAATTATGAAACCAAGTAAGTAATTCTAAACTAAAATGCAAGTAAAATCCTAAAAAATACGTTCTTTTCTTAAAATTGAAGAGAGGTATATATGATATCACCATCGAATCCCATTAAAAATAGGATTTTGCAAAAACTCTTTCTTGGCATTCAAATGCCAAAATGGGCATTCGAACTCCTAGGCTAGCTTTTTATTTGTCTGTTGCAGTTCGATTTTGACCACTTTAGAGATCGATTCAGCCAGTGCGCATTAGAGATAAATTTGTATCCCTTGAAATTATCTTTATAATGCTCTAAAAATCAGCTCAATCAGACATCGAAATAAAACGTTATGGCCAAAATATCAAAACATTTTTTTAGTGATTTGCGTTAGCATTCGGACGCCCCTTTTGGGAGTTCGAATGCATAGGAAAAAATTCCTAACGCTCGTTCGAACGGTATATATTTTCAGCCATCTTCGATTTTTTTTCCTATTTCTTCTAAGTCTATTTTAAAACTTTTAGAGTTCATATCTCACGACGCTCATTAGACGTGAATTTGTATACTTTCTGAGATTTTTTCAACGGCGCATCTTTTTATTTATTTCGAATCGCGAGTGCAAACTTTCACAATTTTCAAGACAAATCCCGGTAACAATCTTCTATATGTGTGCCCACACTTCGGATCACTTTTATGGCTCCAAATCCTCTTTTCTATCAATATTTATCTACAATAGACGCAAATACAACTTTCAATACAAAACACGATATAAAAGAAATAATTAACGTAATCTAGGGCTAACTTATGTTAGTTTTGTGGCTTTAATACTTACTTATGCAGTCCAATCACACACTCCAACTAACTTTTTTTTAGTCCCAAGCAAAACTAAGAAAACAAAGCATATCTCTCCTTTCGTAATTACTGAAATTATTTAGCTATATGTATCAAGCCGTTAAAACCCTTAGGTCCCCTAGTGAACGAGTGGTGTCCTCGTGAAATGTTGCCACTTTTCGGTGTATATTTTATCTATTTTAATTCAATTCCCAATGTAGGACCTACCATAGTAGCATAATACTCAGAAGTCCGAGATCGTATCCACAGAGAGCTGATTGTCAAGATTGAGTTGCGTTGTAAATAAAGAAAGTGTAAAAATGTATTTTTTTTTTTTTTTTTTTTGTGATTTTTAGAAGAGTATGAAATGAAAATAAACTACAAATGTAAAATGGGCAATGTTCAAGTACTTGAGTCGTCTCCTAACATTAAATGTTTCATTTCTTCTCCTTTTATAACGCAACCAATTATCACGGTAATTATGAATTATTGGAAATTTTTCAAGTGAAAATTTATTTTAATGTCTAAGATATGTTAATGAAATCTACCGGTTTTCTTCTGTATAGTTTCAAACACTTGGAATGTAAGGGATCTGAAAAAAAAAAAAAATATTAATTGTACCAAGTAAAATGATAACAATAATCAAGATGTGTATCAATTCTAATTTTTGATCTTTAAAACTACCTTATGGTTCCATAAAAAAAAAAAACAATTAAATTTGTTTGAAAGAGAAAAGGAATTAGTTCATAAAAGGGTCGAGAGAGATATCATCACTGAATCGAGCCTACAAATTTAGCCTTTTATCACTAAGAAATAATTAAACATTTCAAAATGTAAAAAAATTAATAAGTACTATAAGCAATAAAACCGACCATTAAGGTGGTACAAGTAAGCGTAAACCTAGCCATCCAGGTGGACAATTGAGATTGAAAGTATTTGAAAAGATTGAAAGTATATTAAATTGACAAAATTAAAGTAAAATTGTTTAAGAAACTAAACTAATCTAAAGCTAAAAATTAACTAAGAGCATAAAACTAAAAATTAAAAACTCAAAACTTAGAGAGAGAGACGGGTGAGAGGGAAGAGAGTGACAAGCCATTTTCTTTGACTTTTGGAAATTTAATTTCACATAGCCCATCATTATGACTTGTCATAGAAAGTTGTCAGGAGTATTTATTGTTTCTTGAGAAAATGAACTTGTTCCATTCTCAGCACTTTTACGAATTTTTGCCACTGATCACTGTCCGATCGGTCGGGAATTTCTGGATCGGTCGGGGAAAAGGCGGTTTGGCTTTTGATTTTTTTCTGGACCAGTCGGGATTTGCTTGGACCTATCAAAAAGTCTATAATATGCATTTTTTATGACATTTTACCCGTAAAATGCTTTTTTACCTCTTGGTGCAAAACATCAATTAATTTGAACAAATAAAATATAAAAACATGCTAAAATATGGAGGAACTAGTAATTGCCCGTGCCCACGGGCACTATGCCCAAAAAAATGGGGAAAATTAATTGTGAGTATTCAAAAAAATAACATTTTACACTGTTTAAACGATTTTAATAATTACACTGATTGGTCCGTGCTGGAGAAGCATACTATCATACACTTGCAGTGCCATACAGAATCAACTAATTACAACTAAATCAAATCGAGCTAACTGATGTAACTCTTCTTACTCCTCTACATTTTGTCAATCACAATCACTATATGCATCAATTTTCGGTTATGCCAAATAAATAGCTTGTAAAAGTTAAAATTTGCAGATAAAACATACTACTCCTCAATCCCACCAAATATAATGACATAATTATTAAACACACCTCCAAACGGAATATCTCGAAAAGTAAAAGCCAAAGTTTAGACTTCAAGTTGCCCATAGTTTAGCTAACAACTAAGGAGGCACAGTGAAAAAAAGAAATTGATTCGTTCTTCCTAAGCCAAATTGTACAATCGAATTGTGCAAACCAATATGTGACCCCATCCTAAAAAATTCCAAATATCTCCAATCATAGGTGGCAACTACAACCTTCAAGATATGCCATATGGAAGATATGCCCATAAAATATCTCCCAAGTCCAAAAGCATATCATTCATTTTTTTGTCAAAGCCAGAAGATTGACCAAAATGCCAGACAATCATATCATCAAAGTAAAAACGTGGGTTTTGGCAAAACCAAACAATTAACCAAACAGGGCTATCATAATCACATCCTTATGGAGCGGAAATTGGAATTCGTTTTCAGAAAAAGTCAGCCCCTATCTAGCAAACAAACTAATCAGAAATTCAACACCACAGATATCTTAAATAAAGACAATCCATAATTCTCAAAACTGACATGCAATAACCATAACTAAAAACATGGCCTTTAAAGTCATCCCTTGTCTACAAAAACAATCAAAATTCAACACAGATATCTCAAATAAAGACAATCCATAACTCAATACTGAAATGCAAATAACATATTTAAAATGATTAATCCCATCGGCCTTCTAATAAACATAGTAAGTCCACACTTTGCAGCATAAGTGCCAATCACATATGGTTCTCAGTTTCAGTATTAGGACTGTCTTATTCTCCCTCTCTTAGTTTCATTCTCAATAAATAACACTCCATATGTGAAGAAACTCACTGGTTGAGGAGCAGTTTTCTCAGCGATTTTTGTGGATCTTGGCCTGGGGATTCTCGCGTTGCCTACGATCGCAAACGAGGTCCTGCGTGATACAGGCCCTGCCACCGTCAATACGAAGACCGGCTTTGGTGTGGAGTAATAGTACTTGCAAATTAGAACTGAGCTATGTATAGACTAGATTAGAATCAAATCTAGAAAATAAATAAATAGAACTTTTGTCCACAGAGAAAGATATTAAAAACTTAATAATATATTACACAAATATATGATAGATTAACAAATATCATTAAGATGAATCAACCTACCTCAACGGGTGCCTGAGGCCTCTGCAAGCTAACCGCACGGATCAATCCCTTTTTCATCGCTTCATCCTCCACTCTCCACGAAGTATTTCCATCTGGCGCCCATGAGCTTGAATCACTCCAGGACGATAAACTTCATTGTGCTAAATGCTATGGAGAACCTCCTAGAAAATTAGATTATATCAATTTTGGGACTAATATTAGTAAACGTGGACTAGAGCCCTTTCAACTTTAAGCAGCAACCAAACTATCCAAGCTCTCAAAGAACTTGCCCAATCATCTCATACCTAAAAACAATCAAAAGTATATCAAAAATTTATAAAAAATGTGGTCAGATATTGTCCCTAAGACATACAATTCCTCTAACTTTTTAAATAATATCACAATGTTTATACTTTGTTGGAGCTTCAAGCACCAATTTCACAAATATTGTCAAAAAAAAAAAATTTATTTTCATGCATTTTGCAGAAGTTGAAGGTTTACTTCCTAGAGTTTGGTTAATTATAATCAAAGTAATCTTGAAAAGAAAAAAAAAACCAGATCCAAACTCTGCTTGGCATTGTAGGTACCTTTATTTTCCCAAATCCATGAAATAAGCCAAAATAAAAATAACCATGCAAAAAATAGACCAATCAGATTCAGAGATTCTAAAAAAAAAGAAACAAACAACCATGATTTCTCTCATACAAACTTAATCTACTACAGTTCGCAAGATCTATACAAACAAATCACCAAAAATCGACAAAACCCAATTGATTCCTCATTCGGTCTTCATCCGTTCATTTTTTTTTTGATTTAAGTATGATTTGGCATATCATTTTATTTTTCTTCTAACTTTCTTGAGTGACCTTTAGATGGTAATCTCGTCACTATCTCAACTCTATTTCTCCAATTCTTGGTTAGAGTTTACATATTTTGCAGTTCAAGAATCTCCGAAGAAATATCATAGATTCTCTATATTGATGTGATCAATGTTTCATACAAATATGTTCATAAATATTTTCTAATTTTGTTCTAAATATCATGAGCCGATATATATGACTAATTCTAGTTTGTACCTGAGAACTAATACACTTTTCAATAATTCGATGGCGGTGGCATTTAGATAAACATATTTAGAATCAATTTTAATATTCAATTATTGAAAATAACATGCCACTTTTGTAATTATTGGATTGAATGAATATTCTCATTCTTCCCTTCTCATAGGTTAATTT
>CM018906.1:25268680-25271180 GCA_009663005.1 Actinidia chinensis | reverse complement strand
CACCCAAAATAATTATAGGATCCCTTTTCTTTATTGCTCTAAAGTTGTCCTAAAACTATATATTTTTTAAAAATCCCCCACATGAATGAAATTTCAATGGCAAACTACAAAATGCAATCCTAAGAGAGTTCTAATAGGAAATTCCATGCATAGGGGATAAATATATTTTGGCCTTGAACATTCCCTTGCAAAATACTATCAGATTTTCTAGCTAATCAATGTACGCAATGCCTTTAATTGGTCAACCGATTGTGAAAACCATGACAAGAACAACCACACACAGTTTTTCCAACCACTATTCAGTTCTCGTGGTTGTTCCCGTATTCGCTTTGGGCCATCCTGAATATCATGAGTGATTCATAAAATTATCCTAATTATTCTCATAGAAGCACCCCCTTCATACTCACATAGGTGAATCCCATTAAGAGTATACTGCATTACTCCACTTAAAATTTCAAGGTATAAGAATCATTAAAAGCATAGTTTAACTTAATAACACTATAGGTATATATCACTGTTTTATCATCGAAATTGATAGGAGATATAATATCCATAGTGATGAATTGAGTCAACAATTCGATTGTCTCATTGAACCTACATCTTGGGATCTCCAACCTACCAGGTTTGGTTTTCGCTAAGGCGATTGTTAAGATATAGGCAATAAGTCCATTCCTCTTGATAACCGATTAACTTGCTCTCTTGTAAGGCCTTTTGTTAACAGATGCTCTATATTCTCTTTAGAACTTATGTATTCTATGAAAATTATTCCACTACAAAGCAAGTGTTTTACGGTATTGTGTTACTGTGTATATATCATGACTTACCGTTCTATATATTACTCTGTGCCTTACCCATTGTTGACATATTGTCACAATGTATACAAATGGCATAAACATGTTTTGGCCACATAGGAATATATTCTAGGAAGTAGAGTAACCATTGAGCCTATTCTCCCACTTTATCTAAAGTTATGAATGTTGATTTCTTTGTAGACCTAGCAATACATGTTTGTTTAATAATTTCCAAGACACAAAAATACCTCCTAAAGTAAAGACATATCCACTAGTGGATTTTGAGTTTTTTGTATTCGATATCCAATTAGCATCACAATAATCTTTAAGTAGCTGGATATTGAGCATAGCATAAACCATAATTCTGAGTATACCTTAGGTATCTTAATAACCTCATGATTGCTACCCAATGGTCAGCCCAAAGGTTACTATTATACCAACTTAATTTGCTTATAATATACGCTATGTCTGGTCTTGTGCAACTTATTAAATACATAAAACTACCTATAATTCAGGAATACTCAAATTGTGATACGCCCTCGCCTGTGTGCTTAGACAAGTGAACACTCCAGTCAACACGTATTCTAGGTAGACGAGTGTCATCCTTGATGCATTTCTCTAAAATTTCTCAATATAATATAATTGAGACAAGGTGTATCCATCAGTATCCATCAGAAGTTCTAATGATTTTTATTTCTAGTATAACATCTATTTTCCCCATATCTTTCATGTCAAGCTTAAAGTTCACCATTTTGTTAGTAGCTTTAATAATTTTATTATTACTACTAATAATGAGCATATCATTTACATAAAGACAAATAATGACATCTTTTTTCTGTGTCTTTTACATAAACAAACTTGTCACACGAATAGATTTTAAATCCATTTGACATCATGACACTACCAAATTTCTTATGCTATTGTTTGGATGCTTGTTTCAATTCATATAAAAATTTAACAAATTTACACAACTTATTCTCACTATTGATAGCTTCTTTCCATAAAGGAGATTAAGGCATGGATATTACCTCTTTATAACTTTGATACTTATTTTCTAACAAATACGTTAGAAAAATTGGACCAAAAGATTTAGATATTCTAAACCTTTTCCTACGTCTAGGTTCATCAATATCTTCTAAATTCATTTCCTTGCACTTGTTCTTCAAGTAGTTTTAAAAATCCTTCCAAGATGGTGGCAACGTTTCAATAATAGCAGCCCCTTGAAAAGATTCACTCAAACTCATTCCTTTTACGTGAATTTCATGTATAATGATGAAGCTCTTGTACTTGACTAATCACAGTTTCTGAATATAACATGACAAATTCAAGAAACCTGCCAACGACAGATTTTTTAATTTCAGCATCTTCAATCTTGTACTTCTTGTCTAAGGATTTTCATAGTTCTTTAGCAATCTATTTCCACCTTATGTCCCTCGATATGCCTCAGGATTGCCGCCAACCATTGCACCTTTGACCATGCTTTAGCGCATAGACCTCGCCAAGCTTGCTATGAAGCGACAACCGACAAATGTGCTTGCCCTACGTTGTCCAGAGTTAATGTTTATCCCATTACTAGGCATCTCAATCGAGCTGTGGCATAGAGACCCTGTCGAGCTTGCTATAAATCGATAGCCCGACAATGGTGCTTTTCTTAGCTCGGCCGAAGTTAGTACTTGGTATTTTATCCCTTTATAATTGCCCATCAATTT
>CM018906.1:25178680-25181180 GCA_009663005.1 Actinidia chinensis | reverse complement strand
AATTCTACACTCATCTACTCCATTAAATTCTCCAACACTTTGAAGGTTGGGCTTTTATATAGGCTAGATCATATAAGGATTTATTAATAATTTGGTCCATTAGAACCAAAGAACTCAATCAGTTAAAATGAGAGACAATCATATATTGTACAACTTGGACTTCAAGACTTTGATTTCTTAAATTATGAATCTATCTTCTAATTAATTCTCAGCGAATACTACCAGGTTTACCATAATCGTTCATGTCATAACCATAACTACATCCTTCGCATCGACAAATTTCCACTACGAACATACTAAAATAAGTAGGTGGTCTCCAGAACCTGTGACTATTCATGTACTTAAACTGTGGGTTGACCTTTTGTTGCGATGCCTACTGGCCTTTTCGTGGGCAGCCGATCAATATGGTCGTTCCGACTGATATCCAACCAACAAAGCGGCCTTCCTCGATATGTTGGACAGCTGACTCTAACTGAAATGATAGGATAAGCTACTTAACAAAAATACTACTAATTGTGACTAGGAATCGTTGGTTTCTTCAACTTGGTCTCAAGTGCCGACATATTTAATTTACTACTTATATTCATGGCTCACTACTCTTATTTCGGCACTCAAGTTATTCCCCATGAGCTTTCGCTGCCAACTCTAATGTCATTCTTTTATTATGGACGTAGGCAAATAACGTTCGACTTGCGAGGTTAAGATTCTATTGATCAAGATTTGTACTCTTCGAAACGTTTCATTCTATTTTTGATGAGTCAAATACATAGTTCACCAATTCGAATCTTAATTTTTGAAATTGGCAATCTAATTATAGGTGGAACTTACTTTCGATTAGAATTATATATAAAAATCGAAACTCCATTATGGGATGAATGATTTGTAAGCCCATCTAAACTTTCCTAAGTAGCAGGTGTGTGTGGCATGTCTTTGTATATACTAATCTCACATTTCAACGTAGATTAGTGGTGCCTTTGCAGTTTCTCTCTAACTAACCGGGGTAACCTTTATAAGATCATTACAAACGTATATATATAATATGACGCAATCTGCTTCGTCGCAACGTGTATTATTAATGAGACTACCCATATAATTTTCCATTGTATACTGTGGTCTAACATCTACTATACCAATAATAATATAGATCTCAAAACTCAAAATATTCTATCGCAACCTTTGCTTCAAACTCTCGCTTTGCAAGACTTCAGCGACACTACGTACGGGCATAAATAAAGAGACATTCTATGAATTTTGATTATTATACTTCTGACTACGGTCATTTTTCCCTTCAATACTAGGGTAACTACAATTGATCATTCTCGCTTGGAATTCTCTTATTATCACCTTCAACAGTAGGAATTGAACCATAGATCAATATTGTTCAAAGTCAATATCCAAGAATAATTAAAGACTTAAGAATAAATCAATATGTCCTAATAACAATCTCAACAAGGATGATAAAATGTGTCACGTTCAGTTGCAGAATATCAATCGAATTGATATCACTAATCTCCTCCTTTAGATTAAAGAAGAAAATAATCAGTCCCAAAGATATCTATCACCTAATACAACCTCAAATCATAATATCCAAATCGTAAAAGGTGCTCCCAAAAGTACAAACTAATTTCATATATGTATTAACTTCAAGTTCTTAGGTTAGACCCATCAAAATGAGTTTATACATCCTCCGATTTTACCTCAAAGTAGAGTTATCCACTTAGATCACGTGATTATGGACTCAATACACTGGAGCCATTCCAAGAGAGACTCAATCACTAACAAGGTAAAAATCATCAAGTATTCTGACGAAAAAAAAACAAAGTACATTTTTGTAAATTAAGAAATCTACCAACATACACTTGTTTAGAAAATTAGAAAACACCCATCACCACCATGATGACATATGTTGAGTTCCGAACTACTTGAACGAGTCCTCTAAGATCCTCTCGATATGGTCAAACCGATCTGGCGCTACTGTCTTCTACGGCTGGACATCCTCTTCTTGGTGGCCAGGACGTCACTATAAGTATAGCAAGCATTTAGTATCCATCATAGAAATAACTATATCATTATCTCATATAGCACATAATATATACTAGAGTCACTTAGACTCTCTTTAAACGTGAACTCGTTCTTATAAGTCAAACCTAAGGCTCTATTTGACATGATTAGCATATAAAGTCATTCTAGAGCTCTGATAGGACATAACTTGAGATTAAGGTGCCATTATGGCTCTTTGTACGGAGTACAACTTATTGCTTTATTAAACGAACTTAACTCTAAGGTTGTCAACATTTTTATACTTTTGATACCAATCGGCACGCCCCGCAATCGGTCTATGCGGATCGGGGCACGTGATGGCCGACCGGCTTTGCCCGCCAATGGGCCCGACTTACTTCGTAAGGTGATCCCCGTGCATACTCATTAAAAAGGACAGTAAATTTTTGCAGAAAATGTCATAATAACTGAAATATAAAAGGTAAGTGCACACCATTATCCA
>CM018906.1:25163680-25168680 GCA_009663005.1 Actinidia chinensis | reverse complement strand
CTTCAAGCTCCATAAAATCAAGGAAATTGGAACTCAGGAGTCCTCCAAACTCCATACAACTCACCTTCCTATGTGCATTAACAACTAAAAAACACCAAATCCAATCTATACATACACCTTTGTACCCTATATCTACAAGGTATGAAGTATTTCCCTCTTCAAACTATGGAGTTTTCCAATGATCTCTTTTATGCTTGGGATTTGACTCCTTAAAAGCTTTCCTTTTTTCCCTTCCTCTTCCCGTCTCTTTTTCTTCTCTCTTCCTCCCCCCATCTCTCTCCGTCTCTCTACGTAATGTGTGTGTGTGAAAGTTTTTTTTGGTGTGGAAGTTTTCGGATTTAAACACATAGGAATTTATCCTGTGCCCACCACCCACTACTCTACTTCAATTTAGCTTCCCATGGCCACTTAGGTCCATTTTTGATTCTAAAAAATTGAATAATTAACAAAATTTACCCAAGATAATCAAAATTACATTGAGGCAATACTTACAAAGAAAATCAATGGTTCGGGGTATTAAACATTCTCCCCCTCCTTAAAATAAGTTTGTCTCAAACTTGACCAACAAATATAATTACATTAGTCACTCCTTCCCTGAGTTCAATTTGATCTGCCCCCCTGTCCATACTCGGTATTCAATCCACGATCTTAGCGGTTTTTCCATCATGCTTCCGTCGCGCTACTCCTGATTCTTAATTACGAACCTATCTCCTATAATCTTCAATGATAGCTCCGTGATTTACTATTCGACACAAGTAAGGTGGTATTTTAACTTGTAACTGCTTTATGTACCTAACTTTGGGGGTTGAAACTTTCTTTTTGTTGCGACTGCCCTCTACTCTGCCCTCCTCTCAGTTGGGGCAGTCATAACATGGTGTTTCAAACTGAATGTCCACCAAAACAATACCGGCCGCCTTCCTCGGGATGTCTGGGCCAGAATTGACGCGACCAAACCACCGCAATGGGTAGTGTAAGCTTAACCAAATCTGCTACTGTACGTAAACCGTTCGGTTTTTATTCCAATTTGGTCTAAGTCGTATTTCTATTTTGCTTACTACTTTCTAATGCCCTTCACTACGCTTGAATTTGGTCACTCAAACTATTTCACTAACTAATCGCTTTTCCTGTGCTCACTTCTGAGGCTATTTTCTTGCATTTAAAACTTTAGACAAATACATTCGATTCCGCGAGTTAAGATTCTGATTTGATTCGCATTTGTAACACTCGGAAACATGTCTTCTATTTTCTGATGATGTCAACTACAAGTTGTCATCTTAACGGTTTTAAAATTTCAATGTTCCGTGAGGTTTTTTCTGGTAGTATCGATGTATATTGGCGTCTCATAATTATTTTTCTTACCTATAATTCTGTTCATAACATACTTGTAATCATAGAATGCCTTTTATACAATTCTAAGGGCTTGGTCCGTGATAATCAAAATCTCATTTGTCTTCTGCGATGTCCCCTGGCATAGGGTTTTTATAAACTCTCATAGTTCTTCTGGTCTCTGATCATCTCAGATAAAATATTCCTTTGCTGAACACTGCGAAAAATCTAGCCAATAACACACCGTAATGTCTCTAATGTTTCTTAAACTACCACCAAACTAAGTGCGCTCCGTCGAAAGTAAAAAGGTGGCCAAAAATCACTTTCTTTCCTCCAGCCAAGTATCTTTAAACACTCTCGGCGATGCCCAAAAGCCAGAACTACTCTGAGGCCTGCTGAACCTGGAGTTCCCAAAAAAGTGGGAGGGACTTCCACCTACTGTTTTAAATGTTTTATAGATTAATCAGTAGTATGAATGCATTGCGCTCTATCTGCTCACTTGGCCATTGGCATTGCCGGTTGTTCGTCTACAGTGGTTATTTGTGCGTGTCTTGGACTACTTGAATGAGTCCTTCCTAAGATCCTCTCGATAGGTTAGCCAATCTTTGTGGCTCTAATCAACGTGTCCCCTCCCTCCACTTGCCGGCCCTACAGCCTCGCTCTCTTGGGATGGCATTACCTCACTACACAAGTATAGCAAGCATTTAAATAGACATCATATAATACGTTATATCATATCTCTCATCAATTACCATCTCATATAGTAACATAATATATACGCCTATGTTCGTCTTGAAATCCTCTTTCAACGTGACTCATTCTTAGAGTCGTGAACCTAAGGCTCTGTTTGACATAACGTTGATTATTAAGGGCCACTTAGGCCCATTCACGTGTCACACCTATTGCTTTGTGACGTAACTTGACTTTTAAGGTGTCCACCTTGTTGCTCCTGGATACATTTTTGTCACATCCCGCAACCCGGCCGTATCCGGATCGTGGACGCTGATGGGGCCGACGGCTTTTCCGTCTCTAATTACCTTTCAGCTCCGTTTGAATCATGCACACCCTAAAATTTCCAAATACCCCAAACGTCAATCAAATTCCACGTTAGGACAGTCCAAGATTTCATACTATTCAATTTGAATAGGTCCAATGTCAACAAAACGTATTCACCATTTGGAGTAAACAAGTTCGATCCACTACGTCCATACCCAATGCATAATTACCAGTTTTAAAAAGTTTTATTACAATAACAAAAGTTCAAAAGATTTAATAAATAGAAGTTTTACAAATCAATTTCAAAAATACACAACACATACGGAAAAAATAACTTCATGCTTGATGAACTAACAATATCATCCAACCCACACCTTCAAGCATCCCATCTCAAATGCTCCTCCCATTCCGAGTACCCCCTTAAAATAATAGGTTTGAGCCCTCACTAGCTCCCAGTCAAAAACTAATTTACCTCGCTAGGTGTATAAACCATGATACCATTCAATAATGAGTGAGTATAATGGATCGACGCATGTTATAAGGAAGATTAAACAAAAAGATTGTTAAACTCCACCACTAAGTACCCCAACCTCGAAATGTGGTTTCAGGTGTCTAAACTATGTACCCAATGTATCTCAAATTAAGTTTTAAATATTCCCCACCCAAGTCCAAACAATTACCAATTCCTCATCTTTTTCATAGTGAAAACCTATTTTTTTTTTTTTTGCCAATATGTAAATTTGGTTCCGAATACCTCAAACCGATATAAAACATACTCATCTCAATTTTATTAGGGAAGTATCCCTCTTGCCGAATTCTTGGGCTGCGTTGCACCCCGTGCGAATTTCGTGGGACTCCGGGTCGGTGTTACCCCTGGCTAGGGGACACCAAAAGAGAGTGATCCCTAGAGTTCATTTTATATTAATATGATCTCATAACAATTTGCCTTTCAAAAACTCCGAAAGAGTTCTAGTTGTCCAAATGTCAACGTTTTTGTCAAAAATTGTCAACCGACGCGTGTTCAATTCATAAAACTAAGAAATTTATTAAATACATGTCCAAGGTTTTAAATTCATGTATCAAAGTGAATTCGGTGTGTCACAATGGTGGTCTAAGGGTCAGAAAGACATGATGGGAGATGACAATAGGGGGGCCAAATGGCGCAATCAAAGAGATGGTTCGGAAAATATCGACCCACAAAACAGAGTAGTATAGCTGCTGAAAAAATAGTGGTTGTGGCAGCAGCCTAGACCAGGGGCAGGCAGACAATGCAAGTTTTCACCCTAGAGGTGTGGATTTCAACGCCAAACACAATTGTGAGGATCTTAGGTTCAAAATTTTGATATGTAGAGCAATAAATGGACATCAAAGAGATGTGCAATCAACAATCAATTGCATCAACAAGTTCTCAATGGTTAGATCACAAAATCTAACTCAAACAAACCCACTTTGGGAGGCAAATAATAAGTTTGATAGATTTGAGCAACAAGGACCAGACATAATGCTTTATAAATCACATAGATACACATAGAGAGAGTAGAATTTGTCTACTCCTACAAGATTTGAGCTGAATTGAAGGAAGATGAAAACCCTAGCTTCCAATGAGCGTCCAATCCGAAATGCTGAGTTCTTGGTGACGAAATGAACATGATAACATGGTTTTACTCTTGATCAAAAATGCATTACTTGTGACGTTATTTTATAGTGTTTCTAAACCTTTTAACTAGGATATAGCATAATTCTTCATTCTAGAGTAGTTTTAAAACAGCTCTTAAACCGAAAAAATATGTAACGAAACAACAAAACAATTCGTGGGTGTTGGGGTTAGACTTGTGAAAAGTTGTTGGTATTTTTTGCTAAAATTTTTACTTTCCTTTTCTTCGACCTTGTTCTTCTTCGTCTCAAGTGAGTAACACTTTTTTCTCTTTTCTCTCTTTTCTCCCTATCCTTATTTCACTCCGTTTCTCTTTTCTCTCTCTCTCTCTTGGAGTGTTGGGAAGTCCCAGCATTGTGCGGGGCAGCATGGGGTGGGGAAGTGGTTGAGGAAGTGGTTGATAGGGTGGTTGGGAGGATTTTTACTATTTGGGGCTTGGGTATCAATCAGCCGATAATGACACCTGGTGAGTAACACCACTATTTGGTCCATATTGACCCTACGAGGTTTTCATACCTAATGACAGTGTCTATTGTCTATTGGCTTTAACATAAAATCTTTTCGGGTACAAATTCATGTTTTCGTAAAAATTCTTGAAAAATCGTACCTAATACTTGGAACATAACATACATTATTTTACATAAATAATATATATTTTACTTATTTCGTGTATATCGTGTCATATACATATATATGTATATATATCTTACTTGAAGAATTTAAACATCTTTAAAGTTTTGGGATTTTACACCTAAACGCCATGCCGAAAGGGTTTTGAGCTGCTTCTCTCTGGCCGGTAACGTTGCTTCCTTGCGCAAGTGCCCAAGTCCGTTCTTGAGCAAATGTGACTATTGGTTGCTCTCCCCAAATTTTTACCTCAATAGTTTGGCACCGTCTGTGGAAATAAAAGTTCTCAATACTCTATGCACCTACATAGTCACCTATTGCCTAGACAAAGTGTCAGCGGTCCCCCAAGGTACCCCCAATGACCAACTCCAATCAAGTTCCAGATCTCAAAGACATT
>CM018906.1:25138680-25151180 GCA_009663005.1 Actinidia chinensis | reverse complement strand
TACAAGTATTGAGGAATTGTTAGCCAACATGAATCACATATGGTGAAGACGGGGATTTGACAAATTATTTGCTCATTATTCTATATTAGTTATTCATAGGGTTTTATTGTTTTACTAGGACTTATTTCGTAACTCCTCTTTAGGGTTTACGGTTTCTCACAATAGGCCTATATGTAATAAAATGTTGAGACTTTGACTTGAATATTAATCAGCCAAGATATTGATTCAGGACTATTTCCCTGATTCCTTCTCCTTTATGTTTCTTCTTATTTTCTCTGTTCCTCTTCATCTCTCCGTTCTTCTCCATCCTCTTGTCTTTCTCCCGAGTGCTTCTCTCTCTCTCCCATCTACTTCTCTTTCTCACTAATGATGAATCTTCACGATCACTGCAACAACCAGAACCATCATTCATCATTATAGAATGTCAACAATACACTTTTTTCATATCAGTTGCTTGTAGAGCCTTTGGGGAACTTAAAAAGATAACTCAAGTATCATTGACACCCTAACTTTTTAAAGTCTTTGAAGTTTCACGTAACGCGCATCTCCGAGCCTCCTCCTCTGTCGATATACTAATGGAATTATTCCAATTCCACTACCCTCGTCTGTTTTGACATTCCCATAACTTCAATCATCTCAGGGAGACTTGTTTGGGAATATTTTAAAGCATCTAGACATAGTTTCTCTTCATTGTTGATCACAAAAACCACTACATTAGGATGCAACCAGTGATGAAATCTGGATTGAGGGCACTTCACTGATCGGATGCTACATGGGCTGAATCTAGATTGAAGTATTGCTTTTATATCACCACTCTCTAGAGCGTTTTTCTCAACTGGAGAGGAATCGTGAGAACCATTAAGGCACAGAATGATGCTTAAAGTGGAAAATTTGGGATTTAATAATTGATCTGGCATAATTATTATTTATTTATTTCTCATTGGGATTTTGTAGTTGATTTGGCATTATTATTATTTATTTATTTCTCATTGGGATTTAATAATTGATCTGGCATTATTATATTTTTTCCCATCAGTTTTTATTGATTTCTCAGGATATAAATTTCCAATGTATTTGCAAATAGGTATAAATGTAAAACGTTTAGGACTTCGACTTGAATATTGATTTGGGCATTGGGATTGTTTCCATGATTCTTTCTCCTTTGTGTTCTTATTATTCCCAAGTCTTCTTCATCTCTCTCTTCTTCCCCATCCTCTTCCCTTTCCCACTTCTTTTTCTCAAGTCTGCTGGTGCTACATTATCTTTGGTACTAGAGCAGACCTTTGATCCATCGTGTCAGTCCTCTTGGTACGATATTGTTGTTTCAAAGAAAACTAATCATATTCTTCATCATTACAGCAACTAGCACCATCAGTACACTTTTACATCAGTTGCTTATATAGTGTTTGGGGAGTTTCTAAGTAGAACATAACTCAAACTTAATTGTGGCTCTAAGCCCCTGAAAACGGGAAACCTTTTTTTCTAAGTCCTTTTTTAGTTTCACGTGATGCATAAGTATAGCCTTGAGAATGTAGCTAGAAATTCAATGGGCTATATATAGATATTCCAAGATGTACAATTTGGAAAATGACTTCTTACAATTCGGATAAAATAAAAATATATATTACTAATGCAAATAATGAAGCAGTTATTATATTCATGTATATTACAATATTTACATAAATATATTAAATTGTTGTCGTATCTTCGCCATGCCATATCCTAATATTTTGAAAAATGACTTCTCGTGTCCATGCAGTGTTATATCCTTGTCAAGTATCCATATCCATGCTTGTTAGCAGTTTGCACCATAGTGATGTTCATTCGCATCATTCACAATTAATATAAGAGAAAAAACAAACCTGAAAAACTCCACTTCAGATAATCCATTTTCTAGTCTACCTCATACTGGATTAGCGAGGAACGTTGCCACTTATGAAAACACTTGTATAATTTTAGGATGGCACTAATCCCCGAAAGAAAAGGTTGGAGCCATGCTAATTTCCCTCTCAAGGACAAAATGTAATACCCCGAATCCGTAAATTCCATAAATCGTAAGGAGCACGACGTGTACGCCAATTAAGTAACGTATTATAGACTTAAGAGTCAAAATGAACCAAAAATGAAGTTGAAGAACTTCAGACTTTTAAACTTTAAGTTTTCCCGCCCAGTTTTCCTCTGCGTTCGACGTCCATAATGGGAGTTCTAACGCTAAGGCCAAATTCAGATTTCAATCTCGCATTGTTTCGAACTGTAAGCAAGGAGTTCGAACGCCAGATTCAAAATCCTCCTTAGAGGTTCGAACGCCTAAAGGGACGTTCTAACCCACGTCCGACTGCCTAAACGGAGCGTTCGAACCCAACAGTTTACAAATGACAAGAAAATGTGAACACCGTAGTTACAATGGTGAAGCCACATGGGATGATTTTCCATTTGTCTCAGCAAACAATATACACATATACACAAACATCCTCCAACACACATTATACAAACACCATAACGGAGAAAGAGAGAAGAAAAAAAGAGGAAGAAAGAGAGGAGGAAGAAGAAAAAAAGAGGAAGGGAAGCTTGGGAGTTCAATTTCTTGCCATTAAAAGCTCAATCTCAGATGTTAAGAGAGGTATGTACTTAAG
Source organism: Actinidia chinensis (assembly GCA_009663005.1). NCBI lineage: Eukaryota > Viridiplantae > Streptophyta > Magnoliopsida > Ericales > Actinidiaceae > Actinidia > Actinidia chinensis. The sequence goes on along the minus strand of CM018906.1, from coordinate 25,148,547 downwards.
CACATAAATCTATGTATTTGTATAGTTAGGTGTTTTTAGTTGTTTTTAACTTAGATCCCTTGTGATTTATGTTACTCTAGTTTTGAAATTGAAGTATGATAGTTCTCTTAAGTTGTATTTAGTATCTATGAGTCTCAGAAAGATTGGATTAATTGGTATAGTTTTTTGAGAAAAAACATTCGCGTTCAGTCACTATTCCAATGTTCAACCCCGTGAGCCGTCCGACTCCCAATGACAGCGGTGCTAACGCCAAGCGGGCGAACGCCTGAAATTAGCCTTGAACAGAGAGTTCGAACGCCTTAGCTCATTCAGACAATTTGGCCTTTTCCTAGAACATTTTAAATGTTGCCCAGTTATAAAGGGGTCTTTATAGATATAATGGAATTAGGCCATGTTAAGAGTCGAGACCTACAACTAGAATATCTAAGAGTTAGTCAACACTTTTATTAGTTAATTCGTTAATTCGAACTTGTATTGACGATTCCTCCTTACCTCAATTGTAGGGACAAAACGCGGGTTTAGCACCTAACCAAAGACCCCAAGTGGCGTAGCATGATGCATGAATAAAACTATTATACTTCAAAAAGAAAATAGTTTCAATCTATATGATGCATAAGCAAATGTTTTCCATGTTTCAATGCCTATAAACTGATTATTTTATGCAAAAATGCCATTCTTGCAGAAGTATACAAATTGCGATTATGTTATGTATAGAACCCATGGATACATGTTTAACGAATTAAATGTCTAGCATAAATTACATGAAAGCAATGTATGTTCAAGTATATATGCAATGTGATACTCGGTCCTTTCTGGCGGGACTTTTAAAATCACACCAGATAGTCCTCCAGACGGATGGGGACTTGAAATACAGACCATCCGTTACGATGAGATCTCTGGCCTAAAGGCCACCCATAGCCTATACGGCTAGTATGGTTATGCCAAGTATTTACAAACACAAACCCTACCGATATGTGCATGATTCAAGAAATATGAAATGTTTTGCGCACGTATGTTTATGATATGTCAAGCTATGTTACGTAGAGCTTCAAGTTAAAGAAATGAATACATGTTTTATGCTAACTATGAATGTATGATATCTAAAACAATCCATGGTATTTTTATGTCATGGCATTTATGTTATTCACAAAGCTTAGCTTACGTTTTCGAAAACCTTTTCAGGAAGCCAAATGTTGAGAACCATAGGACAAGGTGAAGCAATAATTGTAGTTTTGATAGCCCGATGGCTTGTTTATGTATTTTGAGGGCTAGACCCTAATTTATGTCTTGAAGACTAATGTATGATTCCTGCTTAGGCCTGGGAATGTATGTAGTTAAATAGACTTGACACACGCTCTGTATGTACGGTATGGGACGTACACTTTATTTATAATTTAGTTATGACTCTGCCGCAAAAGAAACAATTATTATGATGGCATTTTGAATTGTAAAAGCACAGGTTCAAGTAAGTTGGCCTGGCGGGCAACCGTCGGCGCTCACCGCGCCCACGATCCGCTAGGCCGGGTTGCGGGCGTGACAGGGTGGTATAGAGCAAGGTGTGAAGTTTACATTACACCGAGCTATAGGTTTACCAAACCCTGAGATAGAATCGACGTCTAGATAGTAGTCTAAGACCTATTAGTGATCCACTCTATGTCCATGCTTACGCTATGCTATATAGAATGTATGTAGCTAAGTGTCATGAACGTCCTAAAAAACGTTTGATATGTTTATGTTAGAAGTTATTCCGCCTAGAATAGGCCGAGGGTCGTAGAGGTCAGCAGAGCCCGAAACCGGTTTTGACCGTATAGAAGAGGAATTTTAAGAGGGATGTCCCAAGTGTCCATGATGTTCATAATAACAATAACCACGATAAAGCACAGCAACAACCGGGAAATGCCAATGCCAGGAGCCGGAGCGATGCCACGTTACCACAATTAAGCAATTAAATTCCAGCAGCTGAGACCTCCAAATTTCTATGGTGGAACGGGCCCGATCCCATGGTTGCAGAGTCTGGCTCTTGGGAAGCGATAATCGGAGGGTGTCGAAGTTTTCGATGCACCGCATGAACAGAAAGTGGTTTTTGCCAAGTTCTGTTTGAAGGAGCCGCACTGATTTGGTGGGCAATTGACGAAGCCACTGGAGCCATTGGTTATGGCCTAGATTTTGGAAGTGTTCAACGAGAAGTATTTCCCCGGGCAATGTCCAAGATCAGAAGATTTCAGAGTTTTTGAATTTTAAAGCAAGGGAACATGATCGTTCAGTAGTGTTACAATGCAAAGTTTATGGCAACTATCACGAGATGCCCCTCACATTTTGTGTCGACGGAATCTCGCCAAGGGGCCAGAGGGTTGAAGCTGGATTACATGGAACATCAAGATAAGGTGGAAAATTGCGTACCTACTCATCAGAGGTTCTTCATGCAACCCTAAGCTGAGGAATCTTTGAATGAAGGAGTCTCAATTCCGCGAATCGAAAGAAGAGATCAGAGAAAATGTGAGTAGAGGAAAAGTCAAACGAACAGAGTCAGGATCGTCAAAGAAAATAGTAAGTCAAGAAGTAGTAGATCCAAGAGTTGCCGGACATGTCAAAATTGTCAGAAGAAGCATTGGTGGTAAGTGCGCATGGGAAAGTAGAGCTTGTTTATATGGGTGTGGCCAAGAAGGGCACCAGATTAGAGATTGTCCTATGAAAAAGTAAAATAAGGAGCTGGATATCGGAATCAGCCTCAATACAGCAGCTCCAGCTGGAAAGGAGGAAATAATAAGCCACGACAACGGTTCGAGCCTTTTGCACTTGTACTAGGAAATACCCCAGATACCACATCAGTCGTGTCAGGTATACTTCCCATCTGTGGTCACCTGACCACGCATTCTGAGGACAGGTTCACGCATTCATTCGTTTTCAAATTCTTTTGAGTATTATGTTGACTACTCCCCAGTCCCCTTTGAATATGAGTTATTAGTATTATGCCATCCGGGATTCTATGTTGTGTGACAGATCTATTAATCTGTGAGATTCGTGTCAATGAGTGTGTCCGTAAGTAAACTAATAACCTTAGGAGAGGCATGTTTTGAAGTAATCCTAGGGATGGATGGTTGTCTGCCTACCGTGCACTCATTGATGCGAACTTAAACGAGTAGTGTTCCACTCGTTGCTCATTCAGGACTAATCTTTGAAGAGAAGTAGGGCGTTGGCCTCCCCCTTACATCATTTCTTCTATGGAAAGCCCCCCCCGGTTTTTCGCTTAATCCAAAAAAGGATAAGTCAAGCATTCTTATGCCAGAGTGTAGTCGACACACATGCTCTCCACCAACCTTGAAATATTCATGTTGTCCAAATTTCCCGATTGTTTTCCAGATGAGTTACCAGGTTTCTTAGTGGACCGAGAGATTGAGGTTATATAGATCTGAATCCGGGGGGGAAACTTGACCTATTTCGAAAGCCCCCTATCGCATGTCGCCTTTAGAGTGAAAGAATGAAAGAGCAACTCCAAGATCTGTTAAAAGAATGATTTATTCGTCCGAGCGTTTCAACTTGGGGGCGCTCCAATGTTGTTTGTACGAAAGAAAGGCGGAAAAAAGGAAAAAAAAGGAAAAAAAATGAATTAGCATTGATTACCCGAGAGCTGATAAGGTTACCCTAAGAATAAGCTACCCTTGCCAAGGGTGGATGATTTGTTTGATAGCGCAAAGGTGGCCCAAGTGTTCTCAAAGATTGATTTGAGATCCAGATTATCCCCAACTAAGGTTTGAGAGCGAGCGACAAGAGAAGACAGGCTTCCGACCAGATACGGCCCATTATTGAATTTCTCGTTATGCGTTTCAGAGTCACCAATGCCACCAGCGCATTCATGGGACTTGATGAATCGAGTATTCAAAACTTTTCTTGACTAATTCGTTATTGTTTCATTGATGATATCTAGTATATTCTAAAAGTTTTGCAGAACATGAGCCACTTAAGGGTGGTTTTGCAAACCTTGCGGAATAGAAGATTGTAACACCAAGCCTGCAAAAATGCGAGTTTTGGCTATTAATGTGACGTTTTTAAGGACACATCATCAGTGTAGATGGAGTGTCCGTTTGATCCTCACAAAGTCCAAAGCCATTGTGATTGGACCGAGGCCAACGAATGTGACAGAAGTTAGGATTTATGGGTTTAACGGGGTATTAATCGGAGATTTTTGAAGGATTTCTCTAGAAGTTAGGAGTTTTAAAAAAAATATTTTAATATGGGTTTAACTGGGTAATTTTTTTTTTTTTTTTTTTTTTTTTTTATCGAGATTTGTGAAGGATTCTCTAGAATTTTGCAACGCCTTTTGACACGCTAACGCGGAAGAACGTTCCATTCGAATGGAATGAACGAGAGAAGAAGCTTTCAATATTGAAGAAACGATTAGTATCCGCAACACTTTTAGCTTTGCCTTCCGGAACTGATGGTTTTCACGATATACAAGCGATGCCTTCCCATCAAGGGTTAGGATGCTTTTAATGCAACTGGGAAAGTGATTGCCTATGCCTCAGACAATTGAGAACTGCATGAGAAGAATTATCCGGACTCATGATTTAGAGTTAGCCGCAGTGGTATTCGCGTTGAAGATTTTGTTGGCCGTCATACTTGGTTATGGAGTCACATGTGAAGTTTTCACTGATCATAAGAGTTTGAAGTCTTGTTTACCCAGAAGAACTAATATGAGACAGAGAAGAATGGTTGGAGTTGAAAAATTACGATGTCTTATTCAGTATCACCCAGGAAAAAGCCAACGTTGTAGCCGACGCTTAAGCCGAAGTCCGACAGTGCATCTAGCCTTCTTCACCTCCCAATACCCTTACTCGATGAGTTAGAGAGAGCGAGATCGCAGTAGTTGCACCGTACACTATACAATGCTTACTACCATGTCGCTCAACCGACCGTTTGATAGGAAATTAATAAAGCGACGGCAACAGAAGATCCATACTTGTGGAAAGTTTATGGGAGATGTTAATAAATCCAAAGCCTGATTTACTTTACAAGACAAGGCACTAGGTTTTCGAGGCCGCTATATGTTCCCAACATACCCAAGTCAAAAGACAGTTTTTAGAGGAAGCCCACAATACCAGTTCCGATGGCATCCAGGGAGGAACAAAGATGTATAAGACTTGAAGGAAACATTTTGGTGGCCTGAATGATAAGAAATAGCAGAGTTTGTGTCCGCAATGTTTGTCATGTCAACGAGTCAGGCGAACATCAAGGCCAGCATGATTATTCGTCAATCGCTACCAATACGGAATGGAACTGGGAGCACATCACGAGGGATTTTGTAGTCGGACTATCGAATCTCACCAGGGGTTGTAATGCCATTTGGGTTATTGTAGATCGCCTCACTGTAAGTCAGCACATTTCTTGCCAGTGAAGATACTATTCCTTGTCGCAGTACGCAACCTTTTACAAGCAGAGATTATTCGACTTCCGGGAACGCCAATTCTATCGTTTCGGATCGAGATCCGAGTTACGTCTATTTTTGAAAAGCTTGCAACGAGCTCTGGCACTGAGCTAAGTTTTAGCACTGCCGTCCCTCCACAGACGGCGGACAGTCAGAGAGAACTATCCAGACTTTTAGAAAGACCTGTTCGGCTATGTGTACTCGATTTGTCCAATGAAATTGGGAATGCACTTACCACTTGTAGATTTGCTTACAACAACAGTTTTCACGCAAGTATTGAATGGCACCGATAAAACACTTTCGGGAGGAAATGTAGTCGCCTATATGTTGGACCGAAGTTGGAGAACGCACAATGTTAGGATCCGAAATTGTCCAACTGGACTACGCGATAAGATCAATGTAATTCAACAAGACTTCAAACGACACCGAGTCCGCAAAAGAGCTATGCAGATGTTAGGAACGAGATTTAGAGTTTGGAGAAGGGGACTCAGTGTTTTTGAATAATCTGCCAAAACCCCGCCCTTCCAGGGATAAATACGTTTTGGTAAGAGAGGGAATTGAAGCCAAGATAGCATAGGGCCATTCCGAATTCTTCAACGATTGCACTGTTGCTTAATCGCATTGCTCTTCTCCAGAGCTTTCACTGTTCATGACTTTTTCATGTTCAATGCTACTGAAAAATATGTTACATGGCGCCGCTCATGTGATTCATCCCATTATCCTTTGGACTGAGGGAAGATTTTAAGCTATGTGGAAACGCCGATTGAGATCATTGATCGTCGTGACAATGCTTAGAAACAAAGTTAATTCCCGTTATGCGAGTTGTATGGCGGAATCACTCATATGAAGACTACTTGGGAAACGAGAAGATGAAATTTAGAGAACGTACCATCTCTATTGGAATAACGTTCACAACAAGTGGAGGTACGTTTAGTTCTCTTTCGGCCATTCCAATATTTCTTTGTATCCACGCCCATTTTCGGAAATTCCAACTACCCAATGTTCGGGGAGGGCCGAATTGCCTTGTATGTTTAAATCGGGTACATGTTGTAGGCTGTCCCAACTGAGAGTGCAGTAGAGCGTCGCAACGGATAAACCCCATTAGATATGTTTTAGTCTATCACAACTAGACATACGATTATGCGAGAGTTTTTTTATCAGAGTTGCGCAACGGAACACATGTTGATGTTAGCCAAGTTTGAGCACAAAACTTTTATAAGGAGGGGAGAATGTAATCCCCGAATCCGTAAATTTCATAAATCGTAAGGAGCACGACGTGTACGCCAATTAAGTAAGTATTAGAGACTAATAGTCAAAAAGGACCAAAAATAATTTAGAAAAAATTCAAGACTTTAAGACTTTAAGTTTTTCGCCAGTTTGCCCTCTTGGCGTTCGAACGTCAGATGGGAGTTCGAACGCTAAGGCCAATGGCGATTTCAAGTCTCGCATGTTTCGAACTGTAAGCCAGAGAGTTCGAACGCCAATTCAAAAATCCTCCTTAGAGTTCGAACGCCTACATGGACGTTCGAACTCCATGCGTCCGACGCCTAAAGGAGCGTTCAACGCCAACATTAAATGACAAGAAAAAAGGAACACCGGAGTTACAATGGGGAAGCCACATTGGATGATTTTCCCATGTGTCTCACAGCAAACATATACACATATCACAAACACTCCTCCACACACGGGAGCCATCATACAAACACCATACGGATAGGAGAGAAAAAAAATAGAAGAAAGAGATTAGGAAGAAGAAAAAGAGGAAGGGAAGCTTAGGAAAGTTCAATTTTCTTGCATTAAAAGCTCAAGCTCAGATTTTAAGAGAGGTAATACCTTAAAGCACATAAATCTATGTATTTGTATAGTTAGGGTTTTAGTTTGGTTTTAAACTTAGATCCCTTGTGATTTAATGGTTACGCTATGTGAAATTGAAGTATGATAGTTCTCTTAAGTTGTATTTAGTATTCTAAGTGAGTCTCATAAAGATGGAGTTTTAAATTGGTAAGTTTGAAGAAAAACATTCCTAGTTCAGTCACTATTTCACAATGTCAACCCAGTGAGCGTCCAACGCCCAATGACAAATCGTCGAAAACGCCAAGCGTGCGAACGCTGACTTAGCTTGAACAAGAGTTCGAACGCCTAGGCTAATTCAACATCGATTTGGCCTTTTCCTTAGAACATTTAAATGTTGCCCAAGTTTCTAAAGGGGTCTTTAATAGATATAAATGGAGAACTTAGGCCCATGTTTAGAGTCTTGACCTAAAAGAGAATATCTAAGAGTTTAGTCAAGACTTTTATTAGTAATAATTCGTTTAATTCGAACTTAGTATTGACGATTCTTTACCTCAATTGTAAGGACAAAAACGCGTGTTTAGTCACCTAACCAAGAGAACCCAAAGTGAGTAGCATGATGGCATAATAAAACTAATGTATCTTCAAAAAAACAAATATTTTTCCAATCTATATGAGAATGCATTAAGCAAATGTTTTTCCATGTTTCAATACATAAAATGATTATGTTATGCTAAAAATGCCATGTCTTGCAGAAGTTAACAAATTGCTATTATGTTAGGTATAGAAACCCATGATACATGGTTTAACTAATTAAATGTCTAAAGCTGAAAATTACATGAAAAGCATGTATGTTCAAGTATGTATGCATGGTGATACTCAGGTCCTTTCTGTGGGACTTTAATATCCACCATATAGTCCTCAGACGGATGGGGGACGTGGAAATACGACCATCCGATACGATAGAGATCTCTGCCTTAAAGAAGCCACCCATAGCCTATACAGGCTAGTATGTTATGCCGAGTATTTACACCTTACGATATGTGCATGAATTCAGAAGATATGAAATGGTTTATGCTCACGGTATGTGTTTAATGATATGTCAGCTATGTTTACGTGATCTTCAAGTTAAAGAAATGAAATTACATGTTTTATGCTAGCTATGATATGTATGAATGAAAACAATCCATGGTATTTTTAATGTTCATGTCATTTATGTGATTCACAAAACCTTTAGCTTACGTTTTCGAAAACCTTTTAGGAACCAAAGTGAAGACTCATAAGACAAGGTTGAAAGTCATAGATTTGTAGTTTTTGATAGCCCGATGGCTTGTTAGTATTTGAGGGCTTAGACCCTAATTTATGTCTTGAAGACTATGTATGATTCCTGCCTTAGCCTGGGAATGTATGTAAAGTTAAATACTTTATAACACAGCTCTTTATGTACGGTATGGACGTGACACTTTATTTATAATATTTATTATGACCTTCGCAAAGAAACGTATTATGGCATTTTGATGACAATGCACAGGTTCAAGGTAAGTTGGCCTTGGCGGGCAAACGTCGGCCATCACGCGCCCACGATCCGCATAGGCCGGGTTGCGGGGCGTGACACAAAACCTGCCCTTGTTTGCTTTTCTCTTCGATTTCCACGAGGCAACCTTCCTTCTTCGATTTCACACCATGAGTTTTTAGTTATACCTTTTGGATTGACAAATGCCTTGCTTAGTATTTCTGCATCTGATGAACACAGGTGTTTCAGCCGTATCTAGATTCGTTTGTTAATGTGTTTATTGATGATATCTTAATTTACTCATTAGAAGTGACGAGCGCGGAGTATATACATCATTTGCGTAATGCATTGTGGACTTTGTGAGAAATATAAGTTGTTTGCAGTATTAAGCAAATGTTAGTTTTGGTTGGATATGGTGGTTTTCTTAGGTTAACATCTGGTAATGGTATTTGTGTCAATCCTAAAAAGGAGGACGTTGTAGTGAAATGAGAGCCACCAACTAGGAGTTTCTTAGGTCTGGCGGGATATTATCATTGGTTTATCCAGGTTTCCAGCACTTACTATGCTACTACCTAGACTAACTCGTAAATATGTTAAAGTTTGAATGGTCTCTTTTGGGGAGTTGAATATTTGAGTTTTTCAAGAGTTGAAGATTTGACGACGTTTAGCTTCTATGTTGACTATTCCTTTCGGGAGTGGAGACTTTGTGATTTATAGTGATACTTCACACGAAGGTTTGAGATGTGTACTAATGCATAAAGGTGATTTCATATGCTTCATGGCAACTGAAAAACCCATGAACGGAACTACCCTACTCATGATTTGAAGTTTAGCGGTAGTTCGTGGAGAAATCGACCGAGCACATTTTCAGATTGTTAATACCACTCTATTGATAGGTATGCTAAGTATATGCTGATGCGATTATTCGGATGCATAGGGCTTTAGTGTCTACCGTTATAGATAGAAATCCTAGATTTACCTCTAAATTTTGACCAAGTTTGCAGTAGGCTATGGGGACTACCTCGAGGTTCAGTACGCTTTTTCATCCTCAAAACACAGTATGCTTTTCATCCTCAATTTTCATCCTCAACACATGGGCAATCTGAGAGGATTATTCAAATTTTGGAGGATATGCTACTTT
>CM018906.1:25078680-25086180 GCA_009663005.1 Actinidia chinensis | reverse complement strand
TAGGGTATCGTATATTGACGTGCTCATAATATTTTTCTCACCTATAATTCTGGTATAATACTCTTAATAATGAAATGACTTTATTTCTAAGGACTTGGTCGTGATAATCCAAAATCTCAATTTGTACTTTAGATAAATACTTGCATAGGGCCATGCTAATCTTCTCTGTATCGTACTAATTTTATTGGATGTCCCCGAAGGGACTAATTTATAAACACGAAGGATATCTTTTACATCTTATTATCAACTCTGAATTTGATTGTAAGCCTATCTCCAAATTTTTCTTATGGACAGTGGGGAATCATGTGTGTCAATAAAGACATATGCACAAACTCACTATAACTAAAGAATATACCTGGCATTTCAGAAATGTTGGCTGGGGTGTTTTCTGGTATAAGGGCGAAGGTTCGGCCTTGCCGTGGTTGGTTATCCCTCCTTCCTATTAGAGGCTGCTGGGTTGAGCCTGATGCTGATGTCCCAGCTCCTTGTGCTTTATTCCTTCTTAGAAACTCCTTAAGTCGGTGGCCCTCTTGGCCATACCAATAACAAGCCGTACTTCCTATACGACACTCTCCACGATGCTCTTTCCAACAACGGGGGCAAGTTGGTACTTCATTGTATAGGGATGCCTTCTTTTGATTAAACTCTGTTTTTTCTCTGTTGTTAAGGGATTTTCACTGAATCTGGAAACCGTCCCTTGAAATCTATCCTCTACTTGGGGCTTCCTCCTGACCTCTTTCTTACTACTCTCTGGGGTTTGTGGGTGGAATTGTGGGGATAGGCATGTGTGTAGTGATGTGTGAGCCTAACAAAGCCAAAACCTTTTAAGGTTAATTTAAAGATGTGAGCTTCAGCAATTCAACCACCAACCCAAAAGAAATAGGATAGGCAGTAACAAGAAGAGGAGAGAAAGCGAGAGAAAGGCCGAACGAAAGGGAAGGAAAGAAAAAGGAAATAGCGAACGTGATACCGAGGTAAATTTTAAATTATTCCTGATTTCTTTGTTATTTTCTTATAATTGAAAACTATATCTAGTACAATTTAAACCCTCTAAATACCCCAAAAATATTATATTTATACGTATTTTTAAGATTAAAATTCGAATAGTCGCAATTTTATTTCGTTTCTAGAACAGTCACCGTATTTATATCATAACTTTTTCATATAATATCCAAATTACTTTATTTAAATTGAGTTCGAAAGATATTAACAGTATCTAAAACTTTCATTTAGATCTTTATTTCAAATTCAGAATCTAAGTGATTCGAAATTGGCCTGTAAATATAGGATAGAAACTGGAACAAATTAATGCGAACAGAAGAAAATTTGACTTTTATAAAAATTAAAGTTACGTATGTGTATACATTCTAAACATTTTATATATGATGCTATATTGTCTAGTTATTAGGACGTAATTTTCATAAATATGTGAACAATATTCGGTATCAAAATAATTATCAATCAGGCTACTGTTAGTGACCATTTCGGCAGAACTAGAATGGTTTGTTTTGAACGAATTCAATAAAATAGCTAGGTAGCTTAGGAAATTATAATATGTTACTGTAAATACATTATATATGTATAGTGTGTTTGTGTAAAAAATATTCAAGTAATGAGCTCAGATAATTTTTATGAAATGATATATTAAGCTACTGTTTTAAAAAAAAAGGATGAAGAAAACTCTATAGAAAAATAATCCGAAATTACTTGAAACATTATTTGAACTTACTTAATTTTAAAAATGTTGTTCTATCGTATAAAATTTAATATATCATCCCATAAGAATATTACTTAATGATTCGACTATTTAAAGTAGGGACCGAAGTCGAGGAAGGAACGTAGCTCACGACGGTAAGAAGATGGACAGACGTTCGTAAGTCTTGTTATATTTTACTTACTTAAAATGCATTTCATCATGAAAGCATGTGTTGTTTGATTATTGAAATATCATAGTGTTTTTATTGATAACTGCATTGACTCCGTTTTTAACTGTTGCCATTGAAATGTTTTAAAATGATTACCTGTGAAAAATGTGATTAGACGATACATAGTCGAACGATGCCCCGACCGTAGGGGAAAAGAATATAGCGAGAGGTGATGAAATAAGGGTGGGATCATAACCAGATGATTGTGGGTGATATCATGTCATATTTATGTTTAGGGTCGCTCCCTGCATTTATAGTGTTCGTTGAACGGGGTGGATTGTGTCGCAAGTGTCTCAATCCATAACTTGAATCTTGATATGAATTAAGGTAAATGGGCCTAAATGAGCCAATGATTGAAATGAAAAGAGAGGCAAATTAAAATTATTTTATGTTGAAATGAATTGATAGTTTATAATTTTATGGGCCACCTGTTGTATTAATACTTGAACTCAACTGCCTAGTGCTTAGACGTTGTCGTACGTAACCATTTCAGGTATGAGAACCAGAGGTGGGGCGCGACTGAAGGCAGATGACCTAGTCAGTTTTGTAATCCTATGTATGTACAATATAGGGTTGTTAGTCTTGATAGTTTTCATAACGGGTTGTGCCGGACTGTGGCCAGAACGTAGTTGTATATAAATGTAAAATACTTTTATATATGAAAATACAAGTAAAGCTATGGTTTATTTTAAAACGCGTTTGCATTTTGTTTGCATATTCAAGGAATAATAACTTGAATAAAAAGAAAATCCTAAAAATAAGTTGAATAGTAGGCCTTAGTGAGTGGGACTCACTGGCCGGGGAGGTCACGATTGACATTCTGTAAAAAGGGACCCACCGTATAAATGGGTTGCGGTAGTGACAGAGTGGTAGGAGCAGTTAGTTTACGGATTTTATTAACGAAAAACCCAGGCTAAATAGATATTGACATGTTAGTTGCCCTTTATATTTGTCTTAGAATACTGATTGAGTGATATTATATATCATAGAAATTATAACCATCCCATATGCACTATAGATTGACCGAGAATGATTAATACTCGATCAAACGGGCAAGGAAAATAGGGTTGAATGCCAATACACAAATGGATGTGTATTGTGAATATTAATTAAGGGATATGATTTGCAGACATAGTGGGAGCAATGGCTACCCAGCAAAACTATTGCAAAACATCTGCACACCACCGCAACCACACAGACAAGGGATCAATATTCTAATGGCGGAGAAAAATCAGAAAAAACTCGAGGGGAAACATCAGGTACAGGGGAGGAAAGAAACTGAAGACCCAGCAATACCAGTTGAGAATGTGCTAAGTAAAGCAAGTTTCTGAAACTCAAACCACCAACATTCAGTGGCGAGATGGATCAGTTAAGCCAATGGTGGCTATTAGAAATGGAGAAGAATTTAGGTTATGAGGTGTGCGTGAAAGCAAAAAAGTGGAGATAGACTCATATATGTTGACTGATGCAGCTAGCAGACGATGGTGGAATTTAAGGTTTGGTGTAAGGGAACCAGGCAAAGAAAAGAAGGACTGGGCTCGATTCAAGTAATTTCAGGGAGAAGTATGTGCCAAGGCGTTGAGAATGCGAAGTGTGCAGAATTGAGAATCTGAAACAAACATGGAAGCCTATGCAGAATGAATACGAGGCAAATTCACAAACCTGGCAGAATATGACTCAACTTGGTTGCCACCAGATGGATGAGGGCGAGGGGAGATTTGAAGGATTGATTGAGAATAAGATCAAGAGGGTGATATTTGATATGACCATAGTACTGCCAATATATGCTGATGTTCAGGACCGTGCCATTATAGTGGAGCAGGAGAAATGGAGAGAGGAAGTACTTTGACAGCAAGAAGAAATGAAGAATTTCAATATAATGAAGGGCTGAGTGGACAGAAGAACAGAAGCCAGAACCAATTGGAGAAATCAGAAGGAGCAAATACCGAATGTGTACGGATATGTGGAAAGAATCAATCGGGGGAATGCTTGGAGAAAGAGGCCTGATGTTATAGTTTTTATTGAATGAAGTGGGTCACATCAGACGAAATTGTCCAAAGCTAGGGGAACTGGGGGGGCAATAGTGCGAGGGGAAATCAAGGAGGAGGAAAAATGCCAGACAGGGGAAACGCTAGGTAACCAAGGCATCGGAGTGGCAAATTAGTGGCAAGGGGAATAACCAAAGATAGGGACAAGCGTTTGCCTTATGTCAAGGATAAGAGATGCCCAAAGAAGAATGATGAAATCGTTTTTTTTTGGTTGCAGGCATATATAATCTGCTCTGTACCTGTTATATTTTTATTGATACGGGCTCTTCACATAACATTTGTTTGTATCAACAAAATTTGTTAGTAGATTGAATAAGAAACCGAACCACTAGGCTACTTAGTTAGCAGTGTCACAACCCACGAATAAGGGTATGGTCCGCTCAACTGTCTATGAGACTATAGTGTTGTATTTGGTATACTGTAATGTAATACCTACAGATCTTATCCCCTTGGGGAAAATAGGACTTTTGATGTATATCGGAATGGATTGGTTGTCTAGAAATGGGGGCCACAATCCATTGTTCGGATATAAATGTGTAATTTTTCAGAATTCAGAATAAAAAGAGGTCCGGAATTAGAAGAGAGAGGATAGTAACTCCCCCATACTTGTATCCATGGCTCATGCCTAACGACTCTTTGCGAAAGCATTGTCGGGGATATCTGTATAGTGTGATGTCGTCTTCGTAGAAGAATTGGCTTTGAAGACATTCCTATAGGTCTGTGAGTTTCTGAGTATTTCCTGAGGAGTTCCAGGGATGCCTGTGAATAGGAAATTTGAATTTTCTATTGAGGTTGCGCCCGGAACCATCCAATTTCGAAAACCCATACCGTATGGCCCTGGCGGAGTTGAAGGAGTTAAAGACACAGTTTGCAAAGGAATTGTTGACAAGGTTTTATACACCGAGGTTCGTGCCGGGGGAAACACCAGTATTATTTGTAAAGAAGAAAGAGGACGGGACGATGAGATTATGTATTGACTACCGCGAGTTGGAATTAAAGTTACAATTAAGAATAAATATCCGTTACAGAATCCCGATGACGTGTTTGATCAACTACAAGGGGGCTAAAAGTATTTTCAAAGATTAATTTGCGTTCTGGATACCATCAACTCAAGATGAAAGTCGGAGGAGGATAGGATTATGAAAAGATAGCTTTTCGAACGCGGTATGGACACTATGAGTTTTTAATGAGCCATGTGGGGTAAACCAATTGCACTGCAGAATTTATGGATTGATGATCGAATTTTCAAGACTTATTTGGATGAGTTTGTAATGTTTCCATTGAGACATCCGTATCTATTCAAGAATGAGAATCAACATGCAGATCATTTGAGGATAGGAATTGGCAGACATTGAAAGACAAAAGATGTATGCCAAATTCAAAGGGAAAATGTGAATTCTGGTGACAGTGTAGTATTTTTGGGGCAATTATCAACAAAGAGGGAATTTCAGTTGATACACAGGAGATTAAGGCAATCGTGGATTGGCCACAACCCAAGACAGTGTTTAAGGTTCGGAGCTTTCTGGGTGCAGGTACTACAGAAGTAGTGAGGACTTCTCGAAAAATTGCCAGTTGCCAATAACAGAGTTGACTCGCAAGGAGAACCATTGTGGACTGAGAACGTGAGCAAGGCTTAAGAGCTGAAAAAAAAAAAGGCGGCTACGACAGCACCGGGGAGGGTACTTGCACTACCACGAGGGCACTGAGGGTTTTTTATCTACAGTGATGCGTCACATTAGGGAATGGGATGTGTTTTAATTGCAAAATGGGAGAGAGAAAAAAGGTTTTTTTTTTATTGCGTATGCTGCCAGGCAGTTAAAGCCACATGAGAGGAAACACCCTACTCACGATCTTGAGTTTAGCAGCAAGTATCCTTGCTTGAAAATTATGCGGACTACTTGTACGGGGTGAGATTGTGTGAGAGTACACTGACCACCAGGAGCTTGAATATATTTACACGCAAAAGGAGTTGACTCTCAGGCAACGGAGATGGTTGGAAAAATGAGAAAGACTACGATATTGACATTCAATACCATACGGAAACAGCAAAATGTAGTAGCTAGCAAGATCCTGTTGAGTCGGAATGCAACAAGAAAGCTGAATGTTTTTTTGATTACAGAACAACGGTTGTTTACATAGAGGTGTGGGAAGAATTGCGTTAGAAGTGGTCGCTAAGGGAACTAGGTGGGTATATGTGCAGCAATTCATTGCGGAGCCAGCAATTTAGTGAAGAGATTAAATGAGGCAATGGAGGATCCCAAACTCAAAAAGATTCAGACAACCTTGCCAACAGAAACAAATTCGAGTTCAAAATGATAGATGGTATTTTCAAATTCCGAAACAGAATAGATGCCAGAATTTCGATCTCAAAGCGGCAGATAATGGATGAGGGCATTAAGACCAAAATGGGCCAATCCATCCGGGAATGATTGAGAGTATCAGGATTTAAGCGAGATGTATTGGTGGATGGGTTATGAAGCGAGCCATCAGAGAATATGTCAACAAACATGCTTACAGTTGTCGCAGATTAAGCAGTTACATCAGAAGCCAACAGGATTAATCAACCATGTGCCAGGTTATAAAAGTGGGAAATGGGAGGACCCCCCCCAATCACAATGGACTACGTATCGGATTCCTCGACAGTGAAAGGGAACAACTCAATTGGGTATAGTGATCGTTGACCAAGAACCGGGCTACATTTTGTTCCATCAGGAATACACACACTTGATCACATGGCAGCTATCTACAATAAGGGAAATTGTACGACTTCATAGAGCTCCAGTTCGATCACATCAGATCGGGGATTCGAGGATTTGTATTAGATTTTGGCATCATGACAAAGGGCAAATGGGGACGAGGTTGAATTTATGAATTTGAGTACGCTTTCATCCACAAATTGATGGATGTCGGAGGATGAGGACGATACGCATTAGAGGATTGCTCAGGGCAGTGTGCAATGGAAATTTCAGGAGGAAGTTGGGAAGGAACATCAGCTTTGGACAGGTTTAAACCTACAACAATAGTATCAGGCGGGAAAAGAGATCGGCATGGCACCTTTTGAGGCACTATATGGCAGGAAGGTTAGATCACCGTGTGTTGGAAAGAAGTTGGAGAAAACGAAACAGAAATTAAGTAGGTCAGATATTGTGCTAGAAACAACAGAGAAAATCAAGTTGATCCAGGATCGATTGAAAAGTGGCACAAGATCAACAGAAAGTTAGCTGATGAAAATAGAAAAGAACTGACTTTTTAAGAAGGCGATTGGGTATTTTTGAAGATCTCGCCATGAAAGAGTGTGAGATTTGGGAAGAAGGGAAAGTTAAATCCGCGGGATGTGGACCATTTGAAATTCTGGAAAGATTAGGACCAGTGCATTTATCGGCTTGCTTTTTGACCCCCAGAGTGCAATTTCATGATGTGTTACGTTATCGATGACTGAGAAAAATGTTGCGGATCCAACTCATGTGCTTAGAAAACAACCACCGATAGCATGGAAAAGACTTGCAATAGAGGAGGCGACCAGTGAG
>CM018906.1:25038680-25041180 GCA_009663005.1 Actinidia chinensis | reverse complement strand
GAGAGTTAAAACTAACCAGATAGGCTCGGGTTGGTTTGAAGTCTAATTATGAAAGTTTGAGTTGTTTAAAGAAGTCATAGTACGTCACCTCTACAAAACTTTTGATATCCACCAGGATCCGTTTCATGTCATAATTGTTCATTCTGAACTGGATGACCAAGGGGTCATTATAGGGATATTGTACCCTCTCTAGGTAGGCTTTGGTGAATGTGATGCTTTTTGGTTCAGACATTATCTATCTAGGCTTCTTAGCCATTGATTGGACCAAGAGAATCTCATTCATTTGTCTGATCATGCGGATTTCTCCTCGAATTCTATTTTCAAGATTTGGATAGGTTGGGGCCCCTATCACGTGAATAGTGCCCAAGGGAAGATCTTCCTCCTCTTCCATGGTTTTGTCTATTTCATCATCACCCTGGTCAAACCTCGGATTAGGTTTGACCTCGGCCTCTCTTACTCGAGTCTTTCCCTGGTCGACAAATTTCTTCAAGTGTCCATCTCGAACTAGATGGTCTAGGAAGACCTTCAGGGCTCAGCAATTCTCTATTATTTGTCAATTTTCTTTGTGGAATGAACATTTCCATCGTTGGTTGCACTTCTTAGGGTCTCTTCCTATGTGTTTCGGCTTTTTGAAATAGGGCTTATCTCAGATTCGAGCAAGGAGCTTATAGAATAGTTCCTTAAATACCACACGTTGATCCCTTGTCTCACCTAGTTCTCGTGGTCAATTGAACTTTCCTTGTGCCTTTTGAACGATCCCTTCCCCTAGGTAGTTGTCCCTGTAGGTTTTTATGCTTGTCAAACATCATCCTCTAATCGAGCAAACATTTTGACTTGGGACATAGGGTCTCAGAGGTCGGTCAGAGGGTTGAGCGTTAAGTTCTCCCAGAGTCTCTCCCATGGAGTCAAGCCGAGCTTATAGCTAGCCATAGCTAATTCTTCCAAGCACTCTTCAATTTTGTTGTAAGTCTTCTAGTATCACTTGCTATAATTTTGGATTGATTTGTTCTTGCCCTTCCTAAGTGTCAAAAGAGAGCCAACACCTTTTGGCGCTTTCGTGTTTATTACAAACTGAGCTATGAATGACTCAGTAAGTTGATGGAAGCTCTCAATTGACCCTACCGGTAGTTTGTCGAACCATTTCAATCCAAGATCTCCCAAGCTCAACGGAACACTCAGCACATCAGGGCATCCATATGGTTCCAAAGGGCCATCATTTGTCTGACGTGACTCATGTGGGATATTAGGTTTGACTTCCTATTATATAGCGTGAACCTCGATGGTGTGAACTTCTCTAGTGGGTCCATTTCCTCGATTTCTCAAGAGAAAGGTATCTCCCTTCTGCTCAAGCCTGGTCGTGCAGGCTATCGACCCTATAGGAGCGATAACTTTGCTTGAGGTCGCTGCTCTTCGGTCATTGAGCTTAGTTTGCAAATCACCCTTTCAATTCTGTTTGGCATTGAGAGTCTCACGAAGATCTACATTAGAATCATCGCCGTTAGGTGATTCTCTCTACTTGTTCGATGTTATTGATTTGTTATCCATTTGGCTATCCAGGCTAACATGAGATCAGCATTGCCTTCTATCCCGATCGTCCCGAGGCGAGAGTGTTAGTCCTTTAATCCTGTCTTTAGATTGTCCTGCCTGGTCGTGCTAGGGTTGGCTTCATCAATCTATTGTTAACCACAATTTGTGCCATTTTGGCTAACTGGGTCTGCAAGCGTTGGATGGTTATGTCCCAGCTATCTGTTCCTCTAAGGAGCAACCGATATGGATTCTACCTAGAGGTAGCCCTAACCGTCTTCTGGGCATCATCTAGTTATTTAGCCCCTTTGCCCCCTAGAGTTTTGGGTGCATGAGAAGTCTCCCTACGAGTTTCTCGACTGCTAGAATGGTTGTTGCTATGCGATGACATCAAAACTAGCTTTGCGAATGTCTATAATCGATTTTTCATTGACAGCGCCAATTGTGGGATAATGAACTTGAGAGATGAGAGAAAGAAAATCGAGGATAGACACTCTCGGTGGTTCTATGGTGACGAGGGTAGCTGCAATCAATCAACCAGTAATGTCTTAGCTGCAGCACAGAAATAATGAGATCGTCTGCCAGAGCTGTTTTTGAAAAACGTCTATCTGACGATCAAGTTAGAAGACCAAAGAATTTAGAGAGATAGAGAGTGTGTGTATCTATTGTATCAGCTGAGAGTGCATACCTTTTTTAGAACAGAAGTTCTCCTTATATAGCGTAGCTCGATGTGTACAACCATGCTCCTAAGGCTTGGTTGGTAGCACGTCTCCATACCGCATACGTCTTGTTCTAGGTATGGGGGTTGTCAATGGAAATTTTGACTTGCAAGTTATCCTCTGTCCCTGACATACCTCGGGATTGCCGCCGACTTGTTCTCCGATCAACGTTTGGCAAGGTCCCCCCACCGAGCTTACTATATAGTGGTAGCTCAGATGTGACGCAGATCTTTAGTTTGAATGATGCCAGTGCTCGG
>CM018906.1:25028680-25031180 GCA_009663005.1 Actinidia chinensis | reverse complement strand
ACGTCTATAGGCATTGGGTTCTTCCTTAGTTAATCGAGCTAGGAAAATGAGGGACTAGGTGATAATTCAAGAAGTCACCATCTCATCCATGAGGGACGAGGTTAAACGAGCTCAGTGAACTACCAGAGATTTTGAAAAGAGGGTGGCTGAGCTCGTGACTAATAAAGAGTGCTCTAATGCTGCCTTAGCTGGGTTAGAGAAAGAGGTGGCTGACTTGAAAAGGGATAAGGAGAACTCTGATATCACCGTAAGAAGTTCAAGAAGGAGGTGACCGAGCTAAAGAGGAGAAAAAACCTCGCTAAGAAGTTAGTTGCTGATGAGTTCAAAACCTCTGAAGAATTGAAAGAGGCTATGGAGGAGGCGGCTTCCTCATACTTTGGCAAAGGGTTCGACCAGTACAAGAAACAACTTAACTTTCATTTCCCTGACCTTGACATTGACGACCTATAGATTGACCCTGATCTTATTGATGGAGATGAAGATGAGGTGGACAAAAGTAAAGCTATAGTGCAAGATGCACTTCCTTGATAGTCCTCATCACATTGTTTTTTATGCATATTTATTTATCACTATAATGCTGACATCCAGTGAATAGAACAATTTTTCATATAATTCTCTCTCATGGCGATATGCCTGTCACTGAATGATGGTGCAACATAATTGCAATCTGGCGACATCATTAGAAGAAAGTAGGTGATATGATCAAATTGGCAAACTGGCGATCTTAATAACTTAGAAAAAAATAACTAATGAGTTTTGGCGATATGAAACTCATTAACCTGGTAAACAAAATTGTTTGACGATCAGCATTTAATCCTTAAACTTGGCGAATAAACTTGGCGATATAAAAATAGACGATAATTCAAATATGCGATGTCAATAGGCAAAGTCTGTAATATAATCATTTTAGTTTTGACAATAACATTTATATTAAAATTGGCGATAACAATATCATGGCGAAAACTCATATGATAAAATTGGCGATAACCCAGTTTGGAAATTTTAGTAACATGGATATTGGTGATAACACCAACATGGAGATTTGACAATAACTGAGCTGGAAAAATTGGCGATTCCATTAATAACCATAATTACATGAAAATTGTGACCATAGCTACATGGGGATACATACTTTAAAGGAGACCATAACATGGAGATGACAATACGCAGATGATGTTAGTTAGGCGACCTTGACAATATAACGATTAAAAGAACTATTGGTAGTACTTCTTTAAGTGCTCGGCATTCTAAGGGTAAGGAAGTGTTTCCCTGCCCATGTCTTCTAGTTAATAAGTCCCTGGTCTGGAGACTTTGACAATTTTGTATGGCCCTTCCCATGTTGGACCAAGTTTACCAACGTTAAGCTCTGTGGTGGCCAACGTGACTTTTCTTAGGACAGGATCACCAGGTTGAAATGACTTATGTCTGATCCTCCTATGAAGTACTTGGAGACCTAATGCATGTAGGCATGCTGGCAAACTTGGGCACGTTCTCTCTTTTCGCCAAGGAGGTCGAGGTTAAGACTTAGTTCTATTTCATTAGCCTCCTTGTCAAGATTTGTCATATAGCAAGTGGGCATCCCTATGTCCACTAGTATGACTGCCTCTGTCCCATAGACCAATGAGTATGGTGTCTTTCCCATTGGGATTTTGCTCGTAGTATGGTAGGCCCATAACATACTTGGAAGGTCGTCCGTCCATCCTCCCTTGGATTTCTCTAGCCTCGTCTTTAGTTTCTTAAAGATTATTCATTTAGAAACTTTCACTTGACCATTCGCCTGGGGATGACCCGCGAGGAGAAATGGTTAGCGATGGCGAGACCGGGACTAAACATCTTGAACCGATCATTGTCGAAAAGCTTCCCATTATCGGAGATTATCACTTTTAGGATTCCAAATTGGCACATGATATTATTCCAAATGAAATTTTAGGCATTTTTCTCAACGAGAGGCTTTACCTCGATCCATTTGTTGAAGTAATCTATGGCAACCAACAAAAACTTCTTCTGTAATGGAGCTCAAGGTAATGGTCTGAGTATGTCAATTATCCACTATGCAAATGGCCATGGCCTGCTCATTAGTACTATCTCGGTCGGAGGGAGGTGACTAACGGGAGCAAACCTTTGGCATTTATCACACTTCTAGGTGAATGTTGTTGCATCTCGCTCTATTTAGGGCTAGAAATATCCTTGGCAAATTGCCTTTCTAATTAGTGACCTTGCCCTAGAATGGTTGCCATAGATGCCCTCATGGATCTCTTCGAGCATGTACTCTGCCTCCTCTGGTTGGAGACATCTCAAAAGTGGATCCGAGAAGGATCTCTTGTAGAGAGTTCATTGTATGAGACATTATCTTACTGACCCATACTGAATTTGGTGAGCTTAAAGCTTGTCTAGTGGTAACTCTCCACTTTTGAGGTACTTGGCATTGTCGTCCATCCAAGTTGGTTGCGTCGTTGTCTGGCAAACGTTGGTTTTGGAGACATCAATATTTTACCCTGGC
>CM018906.1:25018680-25021180 GCA_009663005.1 Actinidia chinensis | reverse complement strand
TACTCGGCTTCGAACAATTGGTCACAAGTATGCGTTAAGGCAAAGGGAGGCAAAGAAATTCTCAAACACTATGGAGACTTCTTTCATATTGACTCCTTCACCTCCACCCTCTCCACTACCTTCACTTTCACCACATGTCACTTCACCTTGCACCTCTTCACCACCTGCCACACAACAACCTTCCTCTCCAAATTAAGATTTCTCAAACTTTCATGACTCTGTGTTTAAGAATAACACTCTTTCTAGATGTTATTAACTCTATCTGTGTTTGACTCTATGCAAATTGTAATTTGCTTAATTCTTGTTATGATAAGTTGTTTGATTATCATGATGTCATAGCTTATGCATATGGATTTTATGGCTTTTGATTTGAATTGCCATATGCTGATAGAAGGTTATACTCCTTAAGGGAAAAAAGTATTGGCAAATTTTTATTGATGGATTCACATTCTATTTGATGGATTGACAACTCTTTTTTGATGAATTAACAAAAAAGGGAGAAAATATAGGATAGGATAGGATAAGATAGGATATGTATGTTGTGTGAAGCATGAACTAGTGAGCATGAACATTTGTGAAGCATGAACTAGTATGAATATGAATGGATTATTGGTGTATGAACTTTTGAACTCTATTGAATTTGAATGACTATCAAGGAGACAAATGTAGTGCCTTATTACAAATGAAAGGGAGAGCAATACCTGGTATGTGCTCTAAATTGATGTATTGCACGTACTATGGTAATTAATTTTCAAGTTCATTATTCATATCATAAAGGGTTTTGTCATCATCAAAAAAGAGGAAATTATTAACTCAATGCCTTAGTTTTGATGATAACAAAACATTGCATTAGTGTTCTAATAACTCTACTTAGTGTGCAGATTATGCTTTATTTTTAATTACTCAATAGATAAAACTATTCAATGAAGTAAAATTGGTGAAGTCTTGCAAAGCCAAACTTTCTAAACAAAAAGTGTTGACACATGATCATGCGGTGTCGACACATGAAGACACATGAAACTTTGAAGCTATCTTAAAGAATTTGAGGAAATTTTAGTTAAATGGAGGAAGTTATGAATCTAACTAGATTGAAGACCTTGAAGATCACATATATCCAAAAAGAAGACATCTTGAAGAACTTGATTTGATCTGCACTCAAATGGCCAAGGAAAACAAAGAAATATGTTCTGGGTTAAAGGTGTTGACACATGAAGACAGTATCCAAAGGATTGATTAAAGGTGTCGACACATCGGGTCGAAGAGTCGACACATGAAGATATTAGACTTGAATTTGGATGTAAAGTGTTGACTCATTGGGTTAAGGTGTCGACACATGTGGACAGTGAGCAAAGATTCAAATCTGAAAATATAAGTGTCGACACAGCGGGTGAAAGAGTTGACACATACGGATAGTAAGTAATCTTAATGTGAAGTGTCGACACATGACCTTTAGGTGTTGACACATTAAGACAATGCTCACTGAACTGAAGGTGTCGGAACATGACAGTAAAGTGTCGACACATAAAGATAGAGGCCAAACTTTTGAAGACTAATGATTAAGTGTGGACACATGACTTTGAAGTGTGGAGGCAGTTTGTATCAAAAATAATGAAGGCTTGAAGTGTCAACACATATTCATGAAGTGTCAACATATGTAACCAGAAGATTCAGATAACACATAAGGTGTCAACACATGTTCTTGAGGTGTCAACACATGAAACCCCAAAAAACTTAAAGTGTCGACACATGGGTAAAAGTGTTGACCCTTAATGGCTAGTTTTTTGAACGCAGGGTTATTTAAACTAGCATTAAATGAGTTACAACTACCACCAATAGACAGTAGAGCTTTAAGCCTTTATATATAAGACTCTAAATGCATTTATATACAAGAGACATAAGCCCATTGCATTGATTTTGATCATCAAAGAGCCTTAAAGTCTACATTCTCTAAAAATTCCTTTGGTCTTCAAAGTGTAAGCATTTATTAAGTTATTCCAATCTTATCCGCTCTTGTTAGAGAGTTTGTTTTATATTTGTACAACCTTCAAACACTTGTATACTTGTAGGTTTGAGTGTAGCTTGGATAAAAAGACTTGAAAGATTGAGTGGGTCTTGGACAAAACCACTTAGAGAACTTGGTGATAAGTTCTTGTGTAAAAGTGAGTTGAGCACTTGGTAAATCAGCATCCCACCTTGTAATTGTTGATTGCAATAGTGAAAGAAGACTTTGCAGAGATCTTGAGAGGACGTAGACCACACGTTGTGGTTGAACCTTATAAATCTTGGTGTGCATTTTTATTCCTTGATTTTACTTTATATTTGCATTGTATATAATTTAATTCACAGTTTTATTAATTAAATCTATTTTAATTAATCATAATTTTAATTATTTTTGAAAAACCCAATTCATCCCCCCTCTTGGGTTGCCTTTTAGGCCAACACTCCTGGCATCCCAAATTGCCAATTCATACTACTCAGTAGTTTACGTCGTCAATACCCT
>CM018906.1:24983680-24996180 GCA_009663005.1 Actinidia chinensis | reverse complement strand
GCCTCCCACATCTTCCGGTTCACCAAAAAATGAGGAGGCCTGAAAACTCGCCAGGCGATTTAATTAGATCACTTAGAAAGTAGAGGATCCCAAGATATGTCATAATCATGGCAATAATTGAAGGGTCTTTGTCCCGGCCCACTATTTGATTCCGTTTTAAAAGCGTGCCCAAAACCTTGTCAGCACTCCAGGATAAAGCTAACAAATACATCGCTATAGAAGAATTGACAAAAACCAAACATAGGAGGTGAGGAAAGGAGGAACAAAAGAACAAATAGTCGAACCTATAATTCATTCTGAGGGTTAACGATATTGCGAACAAATAATGTGAACAAACGAAAGAGGGGTAAGAAACAAATATGCGAGGTTTACAAGGATCAGTGGCATAATATGGAGGAGTTCTTTCAATTGAAGGAACAAATAGCTAATTTGATTCAAGAAAAATGATGACCTGAGAAAATTGAGCTGACTGTCCGAGGGCTAGTCTCACCCAATAGAGGGTGCACTGACAATAGGCGGGACCCGGAGATATCCAAACTATTCATGGGAGATTCGAATCGTGAAAATGTTCAAATTCATCCCGAAAAAGGCGTGCTTGAGAGGCAAAGGGGCGACCAAAGGAAGAGGTATATAACCTCTCAGCACCCATGGCCGAAGCACTCCCTTCCATTACCTTCAACCACACGAGGATCTACGAGGGCTTTCATTCTCCCCAACAATGATGCTTTGGTGAGATCTGCCACTAGCCTAATTTCAACATTCAAAAGGATCTAATAACATCGGGAGTCTCTGCGACATTGTGTTTATTTGGCTTTTGGACAAAAAAACAAGATGGGCTTGATAGGACTCCACCCTTTATAATCTTGGTCAGGTTTGGGAGGATCATCCACCTCTGTGAATGGGGTAAATTGCCTTTGACTTTAGGATGGAGCCTTACTGAACTATGTATGGTAAGACTTATAATCGTAGGCTCCCTTTCCCCTACAATGTGATATTTTGGTTACCACCCCACTTTGAAGAAAATATAGGCTATCACCTCTACCTATCGAGCTGATATGAAGTGTTTTTTAACCTCCATTGGGATAGGCGAGGTAAGGGGGGCCATCAAAAAGTTTCAAAGCAAGTGCTTCCTAATTTAATAAAGGCCCAGCACGGTATGAAGCCAAGCACCAACTAGGCACTACAAGATAGATGACGGCTGAACGAATAGTTGAAGGATGAGATCGGGATGCTCCGCTCATTGATCCCATCCCCTAGAGACGAAAACACCAAGCCATTAAAAGAAGTGACCTCCGTCTCCATACTCCCGACCATCCAAATTGTCATGTGATGATTGAAACCGATTTCACTAGGAATTGCGAGGTGCTTGGTGCAATTTTTTAAAGAATAATTATGACATATTCCTCTTGGTCCACAAGGCGACGTCCCAGGAGTAGATCCTCATATCGCCGTTCATAAGCTTTTTACTGACCCCGAATGTTTAAATGTTATAGGTTATAAAGGATGAGGTATCCAAGCTTGTCAAAGCCAGTGTTATTATGGCATCCCATTACCCAGATTGGTGGGCCAATGATGTCGTCGCCCCTAAAAGGGGCAGAAAATGGACAGTATGTATTGATTTCATCGACTTAAAGAAACCTTGCCCTAAAGACAACTTCTCTCTCCCAAAGATCGATCTGATAGTTAATGCAACCTAAAAGCATGAACTCCTGAGTTTCATGGACGCCTTCTTTGGATACCATCAAATTAAAATGCATCCTCCTGACATTGAGAAAATGTTGTTCATCATGGAAAGAGGTTATATTGTTACAAAGTCATGCTCTTCATATTAAAAAAAATGCAAAAAGTGCAAAGAGCCAAACGTACCAAAAGGCTGGTCAACATGATGTTCAAGGAATTAATTGAGAATTCAATGGAGGTCTACATTGACGACATGCTAGTGAAAAGCCTCAAAGCTACTGACCACATCGCCCATCTAGGAAAGACATTTGGTATCCTTCGCAAGTATCGCATGATGCTAAACCCCTCCAAGTGCATCTTTGGTGTATCATCGGGAAAATTCCCTGGTACCCTAGTGACCAAATGGGGAATAGAAGCAAATCCCGACCAAATTCAAGCCCTTCTCATAATGAGCTTGCCCAAGAGTGTCCACAATATACAACATTTGATCAGGTGAATGGTGGCCCTTAACAGATTTGTTTTGAAATCGGTAGACAAGTGTTTGCCTTTTTCCAATATTTTGAGAAAATTAAGACCTTTGAATGGACAAATGAGTCTGAGTTGGCATTCCAATAGCTAAAAGAATATCGGGTATCACTCCCTTTACTCACAATTCCCAATATGGACGAGGAACTCACCCTATATCTATTCGTGTTGCCCACCGTTGTAAGTGCTATGCTCGTCAAAAAAGAGGACAAAGTTTAGAAACCTATATACTATGTTAGCAAAATCCTTATAGGGACAGAGACTAGACATCTAAAAATCAAAAAAGCTCGCGCTATGTACTCATGATCGCAGGGCAGAAAGCTTTTGTTCATATTCTAAGCACATCCTATCGCTGTTTTTATAGACCAAACCTTCAAGTAGATTCTCCAATGACCTAACACCTTCGAACGTTCAATTATCGTCCAAGGATGGCTATCAAGGCCCTAGCATTGGCCGATTTCATAGTTAAATTTACATACAATGTTGCTCTAGATCTTGAGATCAAGATCCACAACAAGCAAAAGATTGGGGATAGCGACATCGCTAGATGGAAACTATTCCTAGATGGATCATCCAAACAACATGGTTGCACGCTGGCCTTATACTTTAAACCCCTTCAGTTAGAACAGATGGAAATTGCCCATAACACGTTGAGATTCTAGCCATTGCCAACTAAAAGAATATTGGGCTCTCTTCGAGAATTGAGGGTCAAGATAGAGATGGAAGTGGAATCCTTGGACATTACTAGTGACTCCCAACTTATGGTAAATTAGGTTCAAGGAGACTACCTCCCCCAAGATCTCAGTATGATGGCGTATTTAGATGGGGTGAGGCCATGGCGATGAAGATTAAAAATTTTAGGATTTGTCAAATTTCCCGAGAAGAAAACAAGCAAGATGATGCCTTGGTAAATTTGGCCTCCATTATTGATTTCATCTCAGATAGAAATGTCCTCCTTGAATTCTTGCCAAACCTAAGCATTGACATTGCCAAAAAGAACGTTTTCCAGACGACAACGGAACCGACATGGATGGATGACATCGCTGCATACCTCAAAAGTGGAGAGCAACCATTTGACAAACTCCAAGCATACCGAATTCGATATCAATCAACCAGGTTTTGTTTCATCCATGGAACTCCATACAAGAAGTACTTCTCATGCCCGCTCTTGAGATGTCTCAAACCAGAAGAGGTAGAGTATATGCTCAAAGAGGTTCACGAAAGCATTTGTAAAAACCACTTTGAGGCTAGATCACTGGTCAGAAAGATAGTTCGTCAAGGATGTTTTTGACCCCATATAGAACAAGATACAATGGTGTTCACCAAAAAGTGCGACAAGTGCTAAAGATTTGTTCCGAGAAGCCGCTTCCCCCCATCGAAATGGTTCCAATGAGCAGCCCATGGTCATTCGCGCAATGTGGGATAGATGTACTCGGACTACTGCCTCAAGCTCCATTGCAGAAGAAGTTTTTGATTTTTTCCATGGATTATTTCACCAAATGGGTATAGGCGGAACCTCTCGCCAAAATTACTAAGAGAAACACCAAGAACTTTGTTTGAAAAAATATCATATGCCAGTTTGGAATCCTAAGGATAATTGTCTTTGACAACACAAAGCAGTTTGACAATGATGGGTATAAGTCATTTTGTTCTAACCCCAGGCGAACGACCAAATGGAGGTCACCAACAGAACATCTTGAAAAACTTAAAGGTGAGGCTAGAAAAATCCAAGGCCGGATGGACGGATGACCTTCTAAATGTACTGTGGGCCTATCACATGACAAGTAGGATCCCAATGACCGAGATGCCATACTCCCTAGTATATGGAACAGAGTCAATCATACCAATAAAAATAGGAATGCCTAGCTTTCAGACTATGAATTTCGACAAGGAAACTAATGAGGCAGAGCTGAGGCTTAACCTCGATCTCCTCAACGAGAAAGAGAACGTATTGAGATTTGCCAGGCTTCCTATAAGCATTACGTCACCAAATACTTTAATCGAAGGGTCAAGCACAAGTCATTTCAACCTGGCGACTTATTCCTTAAGGAAGTCACTTTAGCCACAAAGGAACTTCACGCCAAAAAGTTGGGTCTAATGTGGGAAGGCCCGAACAAAGTTACCAAGGTTACTAGACCATGGACTTGTGGTTGAAAGACATGGATGGAAAAGCTCTCCTTCACCCTTGGAACACCGAGCATTTAAAGAAGTACTATCAGTAATCCCATTGTCAAGGTTGCCTAATTGCGATCATCTAGTTGTCATCATCGATCTCCATGTAATTAGAATTGTTTTAATGAAATCACTAATTTCGCTAATTCAATTATTGCCTTGTTAATGTTATCGCCAAGTTCTATTATTTATGTTGCCAAGATGAGTGTCGCCAATTTTAATTATATCATCAAGATGAGATAATGTCAATTTTAAAGATGGTATCCCCAGGTCTTGCTCAAATAGCATTTTTAGGTATTACTACCATCGAAGTAAGATCGCCAATTTTGAAAAACAAAAAGTTCGATAAATAATTTTGTTCAAGAGACTTACAAGTCATATCTTGCCAAATTAACCAATTATTTTATCAAGCTATACTCACATCCAAAACAACAAACACATCGTGAAATAAAAATATTCATTGATCAACGTCGCCATTACATAAGATGAAATTACAACAAAATGTACATGGAAATACCGAGATGACTAAAACTATTAGGGGAGGTTTACGTCTGGAACATTCTTCTCTTATTCCTCGTCTTCGTCAACGCATATCGGGATCCTCTTAAGATGTGGATATCGAGGTGGGAGGAAAAATGTTATTTGCTTTCTGCATAAGTTGAAGCCCTCGCCAAAGTATGAGGAAGTCGCCCCTTCTATAGCTTCTTTGTACTCATCTAAAGCTTTAAACTCATCAGTTGTCGACGTCTTGGCAAGGGCCTCTCTCCTCTTTATCTAAGCCATTTCCTTCTCATGCTTCTCCATAGCGATGTCGTATTCATCTTTATAAAATAAAATAATAGTATTTTAATATGAAGATGCTTTATAATAATTTTGTTTGTTCTTCTCGATAAATTCAATTTTCTAAGAAAACAAAGGATGTGTTTAACTTTTTAAAACTAACTTTTAATATTATTTAAAAATAAAAAGTAAATATGTCACGTCAAATTAAAAGTAAAGATATAAAGAGAAGTATATGCGGATTTAGAAGTTAACTTTTTAAACTGAATAAATACTTTGAGACATTCAAAAGTAAAAAAAAAGGTAAATTCCACTGACCTTCTTTCAGAGTTTTGATAAATACAACTACTTCTTCTGTAGCACTTAGGTTTCAAGAAATGTCAATGATGTCCCTAAAAAAATGTACAAACAAATTAAAATAAACAAAATATATATTGTCATAATAGGAGTGTCGGATTTGACCATAATCCATCAATCGCCCGAGCACATTCGAGTTGGAGGTCTCAAGAACTGATTCTGATCGAACCCATTCACGAGACCTGCCCTTTCACATGTTAAGCAGGTTTGGTCGGTCGTTGGACGATTTTCTTCCATTGGGACCAGTACTGCAAATTCAACCGCACTCATTTGAATCTATCAACCATGAACGAAACACTAGACTTTCACTCATTATTCAATATAGTGGAGTGATCTTCCTATAAATCTATACAAGAACTAAATTTTGAAGCCCAAATCCTAATTCTAGTCAATTTAAAATTGAAAACAAACCCCATGGAATGACAATTCAGACAACCATACAGAAGACGAAATTTTAAAATTTAACACAAACAAAAGCATTACCTCATATCCAAATGATAAACACTCATGATTAGTTTGAACACACAGGATCCGAGGCATCCCCTCTCTCACTTCCTCCACAAAGTTGAAATCCTTTTAAATTAATTGTTGTTCGAATTCTACATACAGAATTTAAAATCATCACATAAACTTTATTAATTGAATAAGAACAGATTTCAATACATACTAAAAAAAAATACCAACATTAAAGTAAGATGAAAAGAATTTGCAACGCGAGCTGATCTCGTGTTTCACACGATCTCCTAAGGCTTATTCGGCCCCACCGGTGGCGTGAGTCAATGATCGGTCGCCCTCCCAGGATAAAACAAAAACTCCGTTAGTGTTAGCAAACCGCACTAACCTGCCCCATCGAACTCACAGTTTTTTTTGATCTCTCTAGGGCGAAGACAAAAAGCTAAGAAGAAAAACTCTCTCTTAGATTCATGTGTGCTCTCAGAATTGTATCTTGGTGTGTGTGAAACAAAGAGGAGAAAATGCTTTATATAGGAGTGGGGAGCCTTGTCATTCATTGCAAAGGAATTGATGGCAATAATATTGTGTTAATGGCTGCATTATTCTTTTGTACTTCAACCATTAACCTCACCATAATGTGGTGATAATTTCATATCATGCAAATTCAAAATTTGTAACGGTACTTCAAAATTCAACTTTTCCAACAATCCCCCACCTGAATGATATTGGGCTGGAATAACGCTCACTGGATTCAGAAGATCAACATATACTTTCCTGTAACAAGAAGGTAGCTTTCAGCTTTTGAACCTTCCTGTTATGAAAATCTATCGGGTCTACTAGCTAACAGTGAACGCGATTCTTGAACTGTGCTGCGCGTTTATTGTAAACCAAGACAATAGTCATCACACACGATTGCTCCACCCACTGTATTAGTTCTCCACGATTGTGTCCTTTTTGGGCCCTAGACAAAAAACACACCCACACCGACGCCTAGTTCTATGAGTGTTTAAAGAATTCAGCCTTTAAAATTCTCATTGATGCGGCCCTCACATTCATACTCACATAGGTGACATCTCATCATGAGTATCCGGCTATCCTTGGCTTGGAAATTTTCAGACAACTAGTCATTAAAGCCAAAGCTTATCCTTCTTACATTACAGACATGCACTAATTGTACATCATAGGAATGAGTAAGAGATATATCTCTTCCAGTGCTCTTTTAATTTCACCATATTTGTTAATCCCTTGACCCTAGATCTTGGGATCTCCAATCAACTAGTGTAGGTATCCACTATGACTACTATTTTGACATAGGCTTTAATCCCCTTCCCTCGATGATTTTTGCAAACTTTGCTCTCTATTTTAACCCTTGGTTAGCGAATCCGCGATATTATCGTTAGACTGTCACATAGTCTATAGAGATAAACTCCATTTGTGACAGTTGCTTCATACTGTATTATGCTTTTAAGACGAATATGTCTGAGACGTAACCGTATAATACATCTTACTCTGTGCCCTTCCAATTGCTGATTGACTATCACAATGTAATACATATTGAGGGCACAGGTTTTGTGGCCAATTTGAAATACTTCTACGAATTACGAAGCCACTACTACTTCTCTCCTGCTTTATCCAAGCAATGACTCAGCTTCTATTGTGGATCTAGCAATACAACCCGTTGGTTTAAAGATGTCCATGACCTGGCAGCACTACCAATTTAAAGACTATCCCATGTGGATTTTGGAATCTTTATGATCTATATCCGTTTGCATCACAATATCAATCCTTCCACCACAGCAGATAATTAAGTGTAATGCAATCCAAATCTTTGTGTATCGTAGATACCTAAGTACTCTAACGATAGCTTTTCCAGTGATCTCCCCAGGATCTTGTAATCTACTCATTTTTCTAACTGAGTAAATGCAATTCAAGTCTCGTGCCAGTTCATCAAATACATTAAACTGCCAATAATCTGAGACATACTGCAATTGAGATAACACCTTCTCTATTCATTATCCTTGGAGATGTAGATTGCTCCACAGGTGTGTTTTCTACACCATCACTATTTTCTTGTCAAATTTATCTAGAATTTTTCTCAATATACTGAGATTGTGACAAGATTAGTATCCCGCCAAACTGTTCTAGTGATCTTATCCCAGTATAACATTGCAACCCCTAAGTCTTCATATCAACGATTGGAGGTCAACATCTTTTTGTAGCCTTGATCATGTCACATTACTACCAATGATAGCATGTCAACTCTCATATAGGCAAACAATGACATATTCTTTTTCAGTATCTTTACATAGACCACTTATCACTTTCATTGATTTAATCCATTTGACAAACATTTCACTTCAAATTTTTTCATGCCATTGTTTGGGTGCTTGGGTTGTCACTCCATACAAGATTTTACCACTTACAAATACACACTGTTTCTTTTCTTCCCCCCATGGGAGCTACAACTCCTCGGTTGCTCCATAATAAATTCTTCTTCGAAATCTCCTTTTAGAAAGGCATTTTTAAACATCCTTTGATGAATTTCTAGATTATTAACAACAGCTGCTATACCTATTAACATTCTGTTAGATGTTATCCTTGTTACAGGTGAATTGTGTCCAAAATAATCAACGTCCCTTTTTTGTCTATATCCTTTGACCACAGTCCTCGCCTTTATTTATCAATTGATCCATCCGCTTTTCATCTTCCTCTTGAATATCCACTTATATCCCAAGGGTTTTTGGTAGCAGGAGGAGATCAACCCATTCACAATTGGTTTTGAAGAAATGGACTCAATTTCACACTATTCACACGGGAGCCCTTTCTATGAGGTGCTTACAGGACAAGACTTACTTCCTTAAAGCTTTGAGGCTCACTTTCCTAATAAAAATGTCAAAAAGTCAGGACAAAAGTGTGCTTCCTCCAGCCTCCTTGCTGACTCTAGGTTCATTGTCAGAATCCGCTTTTTATGGATCTTTGGACCCACATTTTCATCAAGTGTTCTTTTTAAAAGAACTTGATTCTTGTGCATTCTTGTAAGAATATATTCTCAAAGAAACTTGTATTCCTTGACTCGATCCTGTGTTTTCATAAATTGTCAATTATTTCTGACTTATGCACAGAACCTCATATGCACTCTATTATGTGCATAACCACTGAAACACACAGTCCACTGTCTTTTTTTTTTTTTTGGGGGGTGGCCCAATTCAATTCCTGACTTTCTTTGGGGTAGGGACCATTATTTTGCAAGACAAACCCCCACACCCTTTAAGTATTTTTATAAGGACGGACTCTTTCCTTTCCATAACTCATAAGGCGTTTTCCCTCTAAATTTTTATGGGGTAACTTATTTATAAGTAGATTATCTGTCAGAATCGCCTTCCCCCACAAGTCCTGTGGTAGGCCAGAACTAATCAATAAAGCATTCCACATCTCTTTCGATGTACGATTTTTTCGTTCAGAATACCGTTGATTGTGGATCATAAGGGTCAGTAAGTTTGATGGATAATTCCATGTTTCATCGTAGAAGTAATTCACCAAAAGGGATTCATATGCACCCCCCTATCACTTCTCAAAACTCTAACTTTTTGCTTAATTTGATTTTCATCACTTCAATTTTGAAGATTTAAAAAACATCTCCACCGCCTCATCCTTGCTTCTAATGAGTAACACATACGGTATCTAGTACAATCCATCAATAAGGTCACAAATACCTCTTTCCCCTCTTCTAGTTCTAGACTATTTTAAATCACACACATCACTGTGAATTTAATTCTATAGGTTCAATCGATCTTCATATTTTTAAATGAAGTTCGACTCAATTTTGCTTCACACAAAATTTCACATTTTGTATTAAGGATCTATATCAAATTTGAAGGTAACAAGTTTAATTTAACTAGTTTTCCTTAATGTTCATAGTTTTACATTTCCTAATCTTCCATGCATAAAGAAGAAGACTCAAGCAAGTAAGCAAAGGAGTAAGCATTCTTATTCATTTTTTGAAACATTGGGAACAATACAATTGAGCTTAAACACCATCAGTACATAACCCTTCCCAATTTAAACCCCATTCTTAAGGCATGTACAATTTTTGTCTGACTCAAAACTAACTAAACCCTGCTTAACTAACAATGATCCTGACACTCATTCTTTTCTAATGTATGGCACATATAGGACATGTTTAGAGTGAGTTGTTTCTCAGACGTCATCTTCAGTATGACCGTCCCTTGCCCACTACCTTGGAACTTGAAGAATCTCCATGTAGATTTGTTCCCCATTCGATGTCTCCTTGAAAGAAGAGAACAATTCTCTGTCACCGCATACATGGCGTGTAGCGCCATTATCCACCCCCACGGCCACTTGCCTTGGTTTGCTACCCCCACCAATGATTTCATATACCAAGCACATAGGTCCCAGTCTAAAATGTCATCTTGACCTACTCTACTTCAGTCCGGTGACTCTAGTCAGGCTGCTTTTTTCTGAACTTCCTCTGAGGAGCTCGGCTTTTGCAGTCATTTTTTGCCCTGTCCATGCTTGCCCAAAATATAGCAATTTTCCTATCGACTTTTTTTGGGATTGAATGCCCCAGAACTCTGCCCTGGTCCACTGA
The DNA here is from genome assembly GCA_009663005.1 of Actinidia chinensis. NCBI lineage: Eukaryota > Viridiplantae > Streptophyta > Magnoliopsida > Ericales > Actinidiaceae > Actinidia > Actinidia chinensis. The sequence goes on along the minus strand of CM018906.1, from coordinate 24,985,604 downwards.
TCTTTCTCTTCTCCTTCTTGTCTGGGTTCCATTCTTATGACTGTGTTTCCACCACCACGTTGGCTTTTGACTCCATGTGGTAGGCCACCTTTCTTCCAATCGGTTGTCCTCTTCAATTGCTCAAGCGGACTATAAGATCCTCTAAACTCTGCCCTTTTCGCTTGTGCTCAAATAAATTTTTGAATCCCTCCATGAAGGTGGCAACTTCTCAAATTACTTACTGACTTTCCAACTTTAAATTCTTCACAAAACTAGAGCCATCCCTTCGTCTGGTATTTTCATGAGGATTAGTTGTAAGTCCTTGCACTTTTGACAATGACCTTCTTAGATCCACCATCTTGCAGTCCAAGAACCGGCCAATCAGAAATCTTTTAGCACCGACATCTTCAACCTTGTACTTCTTGTCAAGTGATCCACAACAATTTTTTGTGCCGTATACCCAGCGGCTGTACACATTGTACAATGGTCTTTCAAGACCGTTAAGAATATAGTTCTTGCATAGGAAGTCCCTCGTGCTTCCATGTCTTGCACCACTGGCCACGGTAGTAGGATCTTGCTCGTCTTCGGACGCGTAGGAGCCTCCTCTTGGCAACATATTTTGCAAGCCTAGAGTCGTCAGTAAACCATATTTTCCTGCTGCCAATACTTGAAGTCTAAGGCCACTAAACTTTTTGGATCTCCCCCATGTCCCAGTCACAGTAAGGCGGCCTATAGTTCGTACGCCGAAGTGGTACTCCTATTACTCCCACCAATCTGCTGTGGGTTTCGCAACAGCGACAACACAGTCACATCCACGTTGTCATTCATATTTGCCATATTTTAGAATATTTGAAATCTAACAAATCAAAGACCCAAACGTTGTAAGTTTTCAACAATATATTTGGTAATTAAATCCCAAATATTGAAAAACTATAATTTTTGAAAAATCGTAGTCAATCTTTAAGAATATAGAGATCAATCTGTAATTCTAAAAATTTAGGATGGAAACTGTAATAACAGAAACTTCAACAGGCAATTGTTATTTTAAGGAAAATCTAAGGTCAAATAATAGTAGCATTCAATTATCTGGTGTAAAATAGTAATGTTAAAAATTCTTGGTTTAAACTGTATTACTACTATTTGGAAAAGATAAGAAACAGTAAAGTTTTGAAATTATAATTACTGCTAGTTTGGAAAAGATAAGAAACAATAACTTTTTTGAAATTTTATTAAAGACGGTATCTATATTTAGATAGATATTTTCTTCCTTCAATCGACAAACAGTTTCAGAAACTTATTTCAAAACAGTTTTAAAACCTTAGTAGTTTCATATCAATTTTAGTTTCAAGTTTCAGTTTGAGTTTGAATTTTTTTTTTTTTTCCAAATCCAAGTCAATTTAAAAAAAATGCAGTTTTAGAAATTTTTCCAAAATAGTTTTTTTTTTTTTAAACGTAAACAGTTTCTGTTTCAATTTCAGTTTCAAATTGTTTTTTTTTTTTTTTAAACAAAACAATTTAAAACAGCTTCTGCAATAATAGCTTCTGGGAAAAAAAATTATTATTATTATTTATTTTAAACAGAAACTGATAATACAAATAGTAAAAAAAATTATTCCAGAACTCTAAATTTCTGTAACAGTAACAAATTAAAACCCCCAACGTTTCACACAGGAATTTTAGTTTGAGTTTCAAATTTTTTTTTTTTTTTTTAATTGTTATATAGACATCTGAACACCAATAAATTGCTATGAAAAGAAAACCAGTTTATTAAACAAATCTGAACAATATTCTAATTCTGTAAATTGTAAATCTGAATGCTGTAATTTATTTATTTTAGAAGATACAAAAAACAGTATTTTGTAAACTGAAATATACAAAAATTTTAAAACATTAAATCACCAGCAAAAGATTCTGTAACATATTCATAATACTAAAACAACATTAG
>CM018906.1:24976180-24981180 GCA_009663005.1 Actinidia chinensis | reverse complement strand
AATTGTATATGGTAAGCATAAATTGTATATGTAAAAATTGTATCATAAAATTTTATAAATAATGGATATAATAAATATGGGTAATCTCTCTCTCTCTCTCTACTCTCTTCTCTATCTATCGATCTATCTATCTATCTATCTATCTATCTCTATACTATATATATATATATATAATATATATACTATTGGTAAGGTAATCTTGTCCATTAATCAATAAAAATGACATAGAACATTTACTTATAGGTATTTATATGCATCACATAAAATTTTCAAATCTAGTATCCCTATTTACTTAACTTTTTTTGTATTTTTTATTTTTTATTTTTTATTATTATTATTATTATTATTATTATTATTATAACTCCTTCCATCCATATTGCAGTACAATTATTTTTTGGGGGGGTGTCCAATAAAATATGTTTCAATTAAAAAGTTAACAAATAAAATATGCAACTTTATTCTTTTACCATTTCTTTGTACATTATATATTTACATAGCATTTTAACTAAAACACAAGTCAAACATAATTATTTTAGAAATAAAATTAAAAAAACAATATAAATTAAATTTAACAATTATATTCTTTTAAAAAGTTAAATTTATAAAAAAAGAGTGTCAGAATGAGACGGAAGGCAGTATTATCGTAGGAGGCTAGGAGCCTGGGAGGAAGAGGTTGAATTGGTCAAATGGATAAGCAGTTTTGGTGGTTACAAGTCGTTCCAAATCGACACACACGTGGAGTAGTATTTATTTACTTATTAGCAGATACCCCACGGCTTATGAACCAACCTCCCCACGTGTCGCCAATTTCCACGCCACCACACACTGCTTATTCATGTTTGGGAATGTTTCAGATCAGTGGTATGACACGAGTTAATATAATTTTATGGGATGATCGAAAATAATATCACTAAGATGGTAAATTCTAAATATAATCTATATTATCAATCACACAACTCATTTTAAATCTCAAATCTATTTCTAACTATCTATGGTTAAAATCAATTTGAGTGAAACGATTGAGATTTTATCTAAAATTATATTTTTTCTCCCAAAAATATCATTTTCTTCTTTTCAAAAGTGTGAGACTCACATAAGTTCTTATCTAATGGACAAAAAAATTTTAAATCTGGGCATATTTTTTACCCAATAGATTATTTTTTAGTAGAATTCACACCAAAAAAAATTAAAACACATCTTTCTTTTTCTGTCATTTCTCCGAAACTATCAAAACTTTTTCAAAATCATTGTAATTTCTAATTTGTTCTCTATTTTGTAGTAACGTATCTCTTCGTATATGCATGTAATGTATCTTTTATCTAACGTTTATAACTTATCTGTTTTTTAAATTATAAAACTCTAACGAGTATGCCTAAAAGATATTTTTTTTTTTACATATTCGTAGACGGGAAATTACTAGTCAAATACAAGGTGAGTTTGAAGATTTTACTTGGATCATTTAAACGACATCATTTTGAAATGTATATAAAATCTAGAGAATATAGAACTTGCACCTTATATCTTTTTCGTTCGTGTTCTAGCCCACTTCTTGTGATGACAGACTTCCCCCTTCTCTCTCAAGCTCATGCGCGATTGACACCTACAGCTGTCATTGGCTTCGATACAAACACGTTTACAGTCCCTGTCTTCGACTTCCACACACACTCTCTCTTTTCGACGGCTTCAACATAATTAGTCCAACAAATACAATTTAATTGTTGTTGGGGTGCAAGTCAGACATGCCTAGGGTACAAGTCATGTATACCCTGGGTGCAAGTCGAATATAATACGGGTGCAAGTTAGATATGCCTAAGACTAACTCAACTCACATGGGCAAAAGTCGTAACTCCAACACTCCCATGCGAACCTTTACATGGGCTTGTAGGGTTGTAAGACTTATGATTTTGGCCCATGTGAGTTGAGTTGGTCTTAGACATATTCAACTTGCACCCTAGGTATATTCGACTTCCACTCAAGGCACGCTTGACTTGCACCCTAAGCATGTCTGACTTGCACCCCAATAATCCTTAAATGGTATTTGTTGGACTAATTATGTGAAAGCCTTCGAAAAGAGAGAGCGAGAGTGCAGAAGTTGAAGACGGGGACCATAGACATGTTTGCGACGAAGCCGACGACAGTTGTAGGTGTCAATCGCGCATGAGCTTTAGAGAAAGAAAGAAAGCGGAGAGAAGTCTGTTGTCGTGAGACGTGGGCTAGGGCATGAACAAAGATGTAGGGTGCAAGGCCTTACATGCCTAGATTTCCAAAATGACATCATTTAGGTGGTACAGGGTAAAATCGTCTAACTCACCATGCATTTGATATCATTTACAACTCAACACCTGTAGCAATATTATACTATTGATATGAATTTTTCGTCGTTTAGGTGGTACATGATAAAATCGTCCAACTTATCATATATTTGATATTATTTATAACTTAACACTTCCAGCAATATTATACTATTGATATCAAATTTTCCCTTCACGTTTCATCTCCTTTACTAGTACTAATGGCCAATGCTAGAGAGAGAGAGTGAGAGAGTACCGGCGAGAGAATTATTCATAAAAAAATACTGTAATTATTATAACTGGGATACCAACAATTCAATAACAAATCATCGCGCAAGTATAATATATCTTACTAATTTTTCAAATTCATAGATATTGTTTTTGTTATTAGGAGCCATATGGATTCGCCTCCAGAATTAATTCTTTACCGCAAGTGTAGCGATTCGCGAAGTATTAAAAACTCGAAATCCGAGTATGATCTCACAGGAACAGTGCAAGGTGACGACAAGAAAAAACTTAAATCACTACGGATGCAATCCTACAAAAATCCCTACGTATGCTTCAAAAATTAAAAATAAAAATATTAATTTTGGAGTTTGATTGAGTTTGAGTTTAGACTGAATTTAAATTAAAAGCCAATAAAAAACTAATTTAACTTGATATTTTTAAAAGAATTCAGAATCGATTGATTAGTCCAACGGTTTCTCAAATTCTAATGGCGAATATTATAACTCAAATCCTTGAAAACATTGTCGAATCTCGAATTCGGAGATTAACTTTCAAAACCAAATATTCTACTTCACTCTAAATAAATATGTTGTTAGATCATGGTAGTGCCATTATTGATCGCCGTCACAAAAATGTTATTGAACAAATAGGACTACCAAGTTTTTGAAAGTAATAAGGAGAGAGAGGGGAAAGAGGGGCTCGTCGAATGGGGGAGTATGGCGTCCGAACGATAGTTATAGGTGGTTTCGAACGGGAGTAGTATAGGCTTCGAACGGAGTAATAAGTGCCACCGAACGGTAATCGCCTAGAAAGAGCAAAAATGAACAATAAATGGGAACACGAAATAGGAAAGGGACGACATCAAACGGGATATAATTTTCCATATCAGCAAACACCCACACACGTTCCCTTTCACTTACCAATTCCAAAACACACAACACGATGAGAGAGAGGAGGAGGAGAGGGAAAGAAGAAAGGAGGAAAAGGAATTAGAGAAGAACAAGGAGAGAAGAGAGGAGAAGGGGAAGGAAGGAAAGAAAAAATTAGAGATTGAGAAGCTCATTCAAGGCAAAAAAGAAGCCATTGTAAAGCTTGAAAAAAGCTTAAAAAAGAGGTAAAAACCCTTTTCTTATTGACCATAAATTCTAAAAGTATGTATATGTAGTGTATGTTTATTGGGACTCCTGAGTCTCAATTTGGGTCAAATAACATGTATTAGGAGGTGAAAAGTGATTCAAGTGGGGTTGGAAAACCCCCAAATTTTTACATCGACTTTTGTTTCAAAAAACAGTAAAGTGAGTAGAGATACTTATGTTAGAATTGTTTTTAAGAGTTGTTGAAATCTGGAGTTATTGTAGCTCGTGAGTTGTTGTATTTGATATCCTAGAAGCCTGAAATAAAGGAAAGAGTTTAGAGTTGATTGGTGTGAGAGGAAGAAGAAGCTGGGAGTTCACAGGAAAAGGTGTTCGAACGTTTTTACTAGGTTCGCATGTTTTAGGAAGGGTTCGAACGTTTTGGTTCGAACGTTTTGAAGGGTTCGAACGTTGCGTTTGTGAATGTTTTTCAAGTGGTTCGACGAGATCTTGAGGCGTATTTAAATGGGGATGGATGCGAATTGTGCTCTGCACCATCTAGAGTGATCCTAGTGCACAAACAAATTTAAATTTAAACGGATATGACCTCTTGGGTAGGAAACATTGGAAGTTTTCTATTTCATTTCAGTTTTTCTGATTCATATTGATTGATCATAGTAAGATTAAAGATATATTTATGCCTTTCATGTGTCGGAGCACGACGTTTTTAGAGCTAGCCAAGAGAATCCAGGTGAGAGAGTAGTAACGCGATAACATGAACAAAATTATGTATTTTCAAAATGAGGTTTCAACACATATTATGTTATTTCAATGGTTTTCCATGCTTTCATGCATTAACGATATGTTATCAATACATGTCATGTCTTCAATGTAGATATGCTATTATATACGAAAGAAAATCCATGGAGTTTGCTTTCAAGTGTGAAAAGATATATGTTCAAAGTATATGCATGTGACACTCGGGTCCCCTGTGGTGGGACGTTAATCTAACCTAATGGTCCTAGAAGTAAATGAGGGACGTGTGGAAAAATCAATCATTTACAAGGGATATCTCGGCCTAAAGAGGCCACCCAAACCTATATGGTACCATGTTGTTATGTTAATCCAGTCGTTACAGTTTCATGATATGCTATGTATGTTTGAGCCATGTTATGCAACATCCAAGTTTACGAACTAATGTTTTAAGAAAGCTAGTTATGCTCACTTGTTTCACACGTATGAGGGATGATATGATAGTGAAACAAATCCATAGTATTGTACGTTCGAGCATTGTGGTTATTCATAATTTTTAACTACGTTTTCGAAAACCTTTTCAGGAAGCCAAATCCGAGGAGCATTAAGAGAAAGTACGCTTGCCAGACTCATGGTTTTGTGGGCAAGGGATTTT
>CM018906.1:24966180-24971180 GCA_009663005.1 Actinidia chinensis | reverse complement strand
CCGTTCCTTGGGTTTTAAATTTTTAATTGCCCCATGAGAGGAGATATATTCACAACATTAAAGGTCCGGACCATCTACTTGGAAGTGCCGGAAACAACGACAATAGGAATTGTAAAGAAGAAACTTGACCAACGTTGAAAGATTTACGCAAACACATATTGGAATGTACGAATTTTATCTTAGGTTTTGAGATTTTTGAGTTTTCATACGCATCATTCTAATATATCTAACTCATTCAGTTGCAAACGAGTAATGGCCCGCCTCCTCGAGACTCATGTTAAATTGGCGAATTTCTCAATACGTTTTATGCTACAATCTCAATAGGAAGTGATACGCTTTCCCAGACACGATTCTATAGGAGAAGGACCCATAGAATGGGCTTGTAGGAGTCCTATATGCTCACAATGCATCAACTAACCTAAGGACCAGATCCTTTTGATTAGTGACAAGTTTCTCAAGGACTGGTTTAATTTCTGATTGGCCAATTAACTTGACCTGGTGATCATGCCATATTTGCAGAGGAGTACTATGGGCCTATTACAAAAAGTGAGCCCCATCGCTTAATAATAGCCTCGGCGACATGCAAATATAGCAAAAGATGTACTTCTTAAAAAAACTTGACCACAACAGCATGGTCATGGTACGACTCAGTATGGCTTCTACCCAAAATATTACTCAAAGGACTTTTATATAAAGCATTAATAACAAATCCAAGTAAAACCACAAAAAAAAAACCCCTTTACAACTTTCCTTTATAAACCAAGTGTCCATTTCAAATTTTAATACTCCAAATAAATGTCTCAATAGACTTTATATAAGTTATTGAAAACAAAACCAGATTAAACCTAAAAGATAACCCCTCTTTACTCAAATCCTAGAAATGCAAAGCTAACAATAATGTAAGGCCGAAATTCTGATTTGCTCCGATTCTAAATGTTATCTAGCTCAACACGTAGCCCTCACCGAGTAGATGATATCCTTCCAAAGGACCACTATCAAAGTTTCACTCTAACTCACTAGATCTAAGCTCAAAATTATCTTGGCTCAAAACCTAAAGAGAGAAAAAGGAAGAAGAAGAAGATGCAATAAATGCAAAAATAAATGTGGCATTAATGGTTTTAGGTCAAAAGAGAAAATGACCTAAATGCCCTCCTTGGGCCTTGGGCTTTGCTTGGCCCAAGCAATAAACCCAAACTAAAATTAACCTTGGGTCCAATTAATTTTGGCTCACTCTCTCACACATCCTCCTTCAAACCCAAATTAAAAATTCAACTTTATTTTCTAACACGGTTTACTTATATATATACATACACATATATATATACATGACATCACAAGTGCATCCTAATTACGTCATAAAAAGAAAAAAGAAAAATTTTGAAGCCTTACAACCTCCACCACTTAAAGAAATTTCGTCCTCGAAATTAAACAAATGTGTCAGATGTCTCAAAAAGATCTGGATACTTTGCGCGAACTTTTGACTCATGCTCCCACATAGCTTCCTCTACGCCTAATGAAGACATAGAACCTTCACCAATGGAATAGTCTTCCCTCTCAAAACTTGATCCCTCGTGTCCAACACACGAATCGGTCACTCCTTATACGCGACATCCTCGTTGACGTACAGATCTCCCCAATCCAAAACCTGTGAAGGATCAGGCTCATACTTCTACAACATAAAAACATGAAACACATTGTGCACATTGGCCAACCTCAGTGGCAAAGCAAAACAGTCTAATGAACCTTGGTGATAGCTTGCCGCTATGGCCAAAGCGCATCAAACCCCTCTTAGGTGAAACCCTCCAGAATACGTGTATCCCCAACGGCAAATTCCAAATAACGTTTAAAACCTTCGATCTGCGTAACTCTTCTGACGATTCTGGCCCGTGAGTAACGCTTTCAATCAATACTACCGTTCTCGTCGTTCACGAACCCATTCTGACTTTGCAAGGCGCTGCTTCTCCAATGTCTGTCCACACCCGGTGACCTACATGGTCTTCCGTAGAATGCCTAAAAGTCCATACCGATACTCTCGCCTGATACTATTGTTATACGCGATTCTACCAAATGTAGATGATCCTCCTATGATCCCCCTAAATCAAGTACACATGCTTGAAGCATGTCCTCCAAAATCTGAATAGTACGCTCAGACTGCCTGTCAGTCTGAGGATGAAATGTTGCGTGGCTAGCTTAAATCTGATCCTAACTAGTTGCGGATTGCATCCCCTCCAAAAGAGCGATGTAAAATGCAAATCCTCTATCTATCCGAATAGAGATACTGAACCCATAAAGTCTAACATTTCGGCTAATATAAAGAATACCAAGATCCCTTGCTGATGTTTGACAGACGAATTGGAAGAAAATATGTGAATTTTGTCAACCGATCCACTATGACCCAAACGGCCAATCATGCCCTCACATAATCTAGGCAAAACCTGTATAAAGTCGCATAGTGATGTCTCCCATTTTCATTCGTACTGGTAATGGTTGTAGGCAAACCTGCAGCTTTTGGTGTTCAGCTTTCATCACTGCTGACAAGTTAAACACCTCGAAACAACAAAGCAACGTCTTCTTCTTCATTTGTCTCCCCACCAAAACTAGTGACAGACCAGATCGTGGTACATCCTCATCCCTTTAGGATGAACTGCAAGTCGTGAATGATGAAACTCACGAAAAACATCATCTCTACTAGACAAAGGGACAAATAATCTAGACTTACACCTCAAACTCCCGTTCGAATGTAAAACCCAACATGTTGGTCCTACACCTCTAGCGATACGATCGCAAATCGTATTAGCCTCCACATCTTGTTATTGTGCCTCAATGACCCTATTGATGATAGATGGTTCTGCAGACAACATGCATAACATAGCGAACTCGTTCGTCTCGCCGAGAAATAAATCATACTAACTGACATCTTGAAGCATCTTCCACTCTGGATGAAATGCTTCGCCAAAACACTAAGCGCATCGGGCACACGTTGGCTTTCCAGGGTGATATTATAAATCGAAGTCTAAGTCTTCAATGTACTCCATCCACGCCGCTTTCCCTTAAGTTTCAAGTCTTTTTCTGTGTGAACAAGTACTCTTCAAGCCTTGTGGTCTGAAAACACTTCAAACCGCTCTCCATACAAGTAATGCCTTCCACTCTTTAAGCAAAATAACGGCCGCAAGTTCCAAGTCTGATCGATAGTTTGTCCATTAGCGTCTTTAACTGATGAGAAAACCATAACGCAATCACTTTAACCAACTGCTCAACACGCAATCCAAGCATCACGTGAAGCAATCGCAGTACATTGTAATACCCTAACCCTCGCTCAGTATAACAAAATTGGTGCCGAAATCATCTCTCTCTTAAGTTTCTTGAAAAAATGCTCGAACGCATCATTCCAAACAAAACAAATCTCCTTCCTTCATAAGTCGAGTCATTGTGGTGGCTCTACTTTGTGAAAAGTCCTCTACAAATTGCGGTAGTAACCGCTAAACCCAAGAACTCGAATTTCAATACGTTTTCGGTCATATTCCCATTCATCACTGCCTCAATCTTTGATGAATCCCTACTACTCTTCCACTTCTTAAACACAACATGACCTAAGAACTTTTATTTACCTCAGGTAACCAAAATTGCACTTGCTAAACTTAGCATACAAATGGTGTTCTCTGCAAGAGCTGGCAACCACATCCTCAAATATCCTCAGTGACTTACCGATGGCGAGTTAGATCAACCTGTCGACCACGAATACACCTTGAAACGGTCAGATATGGATAAAGATCACGATTCTCAAATCCATGAAGCTGCTAGTGCGTTCGTTAAGACCAAATGCATCACAAGAAACTCATAATGCCCCGTAGCGTTAGCGAAAAGCCGTCTTCGCATATCCCTCTTTGATCCGCAATTGATGATAACCCAATCTCAATAGTCAATTTTCGAGAAACAACTTGAAACTTTCAATTGGTCAAATAAGTCGTCGATCTTAGAAAGTGGATACTTGTTCTTTATCATCACAACGATTCATCGTCGATAATCTACACCATTCTAAAGTGATTCATCCTTCTTCTTAGCAAACAAAGCCAAAGCTCCCCATGGTTGATTACGCTAGGGTGGATAAAATACGTTCATGAACAAAAGAAAAGGGAAATTAACCCAAAAAAGATAGAAACTTACAGAGATGGTTTAAGAAAAATGACCGTCGTCTGAAAGCAAAAGTGGGATCAAAATTGTCGAGAACGAGCTTCGGCATAAAAAATGGCAAAACACAGTAGTCAAGCAGCGCACAATCTCTCTTTAAAAGCTCTTGGAAGGATAATGTGAATAATTACAAAAGAAGGTGAATATGCTTATAAAGGAAAAGCCAAGGAGGCAAGAAAAAAGACCAAACATGCCCTTTGGGTGCATCGTTTCGCAGGCTAACTATCATCTACAAACTAGTAAAAGACAAGCACATGGCAACTCCTACACCGTGCGTCCATGCCAAACGAACTCTAGGAGTAGGTGGGGGCCTCAGCATCAGTACTCAAAATGAGCTCGTGAATTAATCGAGCCCCGATACGTGGCGTGATGGTATGGCAAACTCAGGCCTCAAAAGGAAAGCACATCCAATTCGCATCGCCTCGGCAAGCATTGACCTAGACCATGCGAACTAAGGGATAATTGTAAGAGGATAAAATGGACAACTACAAGTTCGGGCTCCACTAAGGCAGGAACCACCTCCGGTGGGACCACTGTGAAGCGAGGTAGGGGGACGATGTTTTTTGAGCTCGGCCAGTACAACTACCAAGCACTGGCATCAATTCGGACTAAAGATCTGCATCAATCTGGTTACTGCTTATGAATAAGTGTTTGGCCTCAAAGACAATCAAGAGGGGGTGAATGAGTTTTTTTCTAATATTAATAACATTAATGATTAATTAAAACAAATACATCAATCAATCTATAACAATTTATTTGCAAAGGCAATATAAGTAAGAATCAAATAAAAGTAAGCAATACCAAAAGATTTA
>CM018906.1:24943680-24946180 GCA_009663005.1 Actinidia chinensis | reverse complement strand
TCGGGGGTTTGGGGGTTAAGGGGGTTAGGGGTTAGAGTTTTGGGTTTAAGGTTTTGGTTTTGGTTTTGGGTTTTGGGGTTGGTGGTTTTGGGGTTTGGGGTTTGGGTTTTAGGTTTTGGGTTTATTTGGGGTGGTTTTGGGTGGGTGTCAGTTTTAGTTTAGGATTTTGCGGGTTCGGGTTTCGGGGTTACGGTGGTGTTTTGGGGTTTTTTTTGGGGGTTTTGAGGTTTTGGGGGAGGGTTGGGGGTTCGGGGTTCAGGGGTCAGGGATTTAGGGTTTAGGTTTTAGGTTTGAGGGTGTAAGGGTTAGGGTTTAGTTAGGGATTAGGGTTTTTTAGGGTTTAGGGGTGGGGTTTAAGGTATAGGGTCTTGGTTCTTGGGTCAAGGGTCGGGGGCTTGGGGGTTTGGGGTGTTAGGGTTTAGGGCTTTAGGATTAGGGACGTGTTTTAGGGCTCTTAGGGGCTCAGGCGTTAGGGCATAGGGGCTTGGGGTGTTAAGGGGTTCGACGGGTCAGGATTTAGGATTATGGTTTAGGGTTTTGATTGGGTTTCGGTTTGGGGGTTTCGGGTTTCGAGGTGTTAGGGGTTTACGGGGTCTAGGGTTGGGGTGGGGGTTTAGGGTTGGGGTTTAAGTCTGGTGGTAGGGTTTATGTTAGGGTTAATGGTTTATGGTTTGCGGGTTTGGGGTTTGGGTTTAGGGGTTAGGGTTGGGGGTTTGGGTTTTTAGAGGGTTTAGGGTTTAGGGTTGGGGTTGGTGGTTAGGGGTTAGGGGCTTGGGGCTTGGGGCATGGGGCTTCGGGTTCAGGGTTTATGGGTTATGGTTTAGGGTTTAGGTTTAGGTTTAGGGTTTAGGTTTAGGGGTTTAGGGTTTAGGGTTTAGGTCAGGGGTCAGGGTTCAGGGTTAGGGGTTTTTAGGGTTTAGGCGGTAGGGGTTGGTTAGGGGTTTCGGGTTAGGTTTAGGTTAGAGGTTTAGGTTTTCGGGTTTAGGGTTTGCGATTGGGGGTTTAGGATTTGGGGTTTGGGGTTTGGGGTTTGGGGTTTCGAGTTTGGGGTGTTTCGGGGGTTGGGCTTTAGGGGTAGGGTTTAGGGGTTAGGGGGGTTGGGGTTGGGGGGTTAGGGGTTTTTGGGGGGTTAGGGGTAGGGTTTAGGTGTTAGGGGGTTTGGGGTTTTGGGTTTAGGGTTTAGGGTTTAAGGGTTTAGTTTACCTTTTATTAGTGTTTTTCTTGTTGGGTGTTGTAGTGGTTTTATGGGGTTTTGTTTGTTATTATATTTTTTTTGTTTTTTCTGGTTTTTGGGGGTTCGGGGTTGGGGTTCAGGGGTTAAGCGGGTTGAGAGTGGGTTTGGTTTAAGGTTTTGGGTTTTGGGTTTTGGGTTTTTGGGGTTGGTGGTTTTTCGGGGGTTGGGGTTTGGGTTTTTAGGGTTGTTGGTTTTGGGGTTTGGGGTTTCATTTTTAGTTTAGGATTTTGGGTTTCGGGTTTCGGGGTTCGGGGTTTTGGGGTTTTTTGGGGTTTTGGGGTTGGGGTTCGGGGTTCAGGGGTCAGGATTTCGGGTTTAGGTTTTAGGTTTTAGGGTTTAAGGGTTAGGGTTTAGTTTAGGGATTAGGGTTTAGGGTTTAGGGTTTGGGGTTTAAGGTCTAGGGTCTTGGTTCTTGGGTCCAAGGGTCGGGGGCTTGGTGGTTTGGGTTAGGTTTAGGGCTTTAGCTTAGGGCTTACGTTTTTTTTACGGGCTTAGGGTTAGGCGTTTAAGGGCTGGGCTTAATGGTTTAAAGGGGTTCAAGGGTCAGGATTTAGGGATTTATGGTTTAGGGTTTTTGATTTGGGTTTTGAGTTTTGGGGTTTCGGGTTTCGAGGTTAGGGTTTCGGGGTCTAGGGTTGGGGGTTGGGGGTTTAGGGGTTGGGCGTTTAAGGCTTTGGGGTAGGGTTTATGGTTAGGGTTAATGGTTTATGGTTTGGGGTTTGGGGTTTGGGTTTAGGGGTTAGGGTTTGGGGTTTTTGGGGGTGGTAGGGTTTAGGGGTTTAGGGGTTAGGGGTTAGGGGTTAGGGTTAGGGTTTGGGGTTTAGGGTTTAGGGTTTAGGGTTTAGGGGCTTGGGGCTTGGGGCATGGGGCTTCGGGTTCAGGGTTAGTGGTTCAGGGTTTATGGTTTAGGGTTTAGGTTTAGGGGTTAGGGTTTTTAGGGTTTAGGTTTAGGGGTTTAGGGTTTAGGTCAGGGTTCAGGGTTAGGGGTTTGGGGTTTAGGGGTAGGGGTTAGGGGTTTAGGGTTTAGGTTTAGGTTTCGGGGTTTAGGGTTTAGGGTTTCGGGTTTAGGGTTTTCGATTGGGGGTTTAGGATTTGGGGTTTGGGGTTTGGGTTTGGGGGGTTTCGAGGTTGGGTTTTCGGGGTTGGGCCTTTAGGGGTTAGGGTTTAGGGCGGGGGTTGGGGTTGGGGGGTTAGGGTTAGGGGTTTTGGGTTTTGGGTTAGGGTTTAAGGTTTAAGGGTTTCAAGGGTCAGGATTTAGGGATTATG
>CM018906.1:24702353-24704853 GCA_009663005.1 Actinidia chinensis | reverse complement strand
AAATAATAAAAATTAGGTTAAAACACTTTTAAAAAGTATTTGGATTAATTAAAATCCTTTTGGGCTAAAAATAAACAAACTTTTTCTTTAAAAATAAAAGGTAAAAAATAAATATTTTTTAAAATTCTTTTGAAAACTCTTGAAATTTCAAAACACCATATTCTTCTCTAAAATACTCCTAACTCCTCTGTTTAAAATTCAGTTTATAGAAATTTTGATAGTTTATTTAACCAAACAAGTTGACTAATTTGTCACAGCTCGAAAAACCCTATATCAAACAAATTTAAAACTTATTTTGTGTCTTTTAATATAATAATCTACATGTCATAAGCGATATAATAATCTAAATGTCATAAGCGAAAAACCTCTAGCTAACTTTTAATAAGTGATGGCCAACAAAGCTATAAGATTCTATTGAAAAGGCTAAAATTCATGGACCATATATTTGTCCGGCCACACCCGTGTATAGAAGGTGATTAATTCATCGATAGATGAACCACCCAATTTTATGAAATGTTGGAATAGACAAACGGCACCGAGACACGGGAGTGTGACAAAATGCTTGCTTGGTCATGTGGGTACATGGAAAGAAACATGTTGTAACGAAGTTCGGTGGCGGCGATGTAGGGATTACAGTCATTACAGTCATTATAGTCATTTTGAATAGACCATCGATTATATAATATTTCTTTACATACATTTCAGCCTTTAATAGAGTGACCCTATTAGCCTCAAAAAATCATACGAAAACCATGCCTGCTCAACAAAGAACCAGACACCAAATTCTTTCGGATTTCAGGCATGAACAACACATTGTTCAGAGTAAACTCTTTTCTTGAAGTCATTTTCAGGACCACTTTGCCTATCCCCAAAACATCCAAGGTGGGTGAATTTTCTATAAAAACTTTCTTACAATTACTACTGGCTCAAAGGAGTGAACGAATGTCAATCGCGACAAACATGACGTATAGCCCCGGTATCGATCCACCATTCTTTTGGATTTAATTCCACCATGTTCACTTCAAAAACCACTACCAAGATTTTGATATCAGATACACCCCCCGTGACAATCTCAATCATATGTGGATAAGCTCGAGGTTGCATTGGTTTTCTACACTTAGAAGCGCGATGTCCAAACTTGTCATAGTTAAAGCATGTGCTCTAAAACTTTTTCGTAAGGCTTCTTGGCAATAGCCTATCTTGGTGCCAGATTGACATCCTTGCCTTTCTGATTACTTGACCACTTGTCCTTCAGCTTCTTCACTTTAGAAGACTGATCACATGGATAGATAAACAATATAAACATAATCGCCATAAATGGTCTAACACCCACTACACTAAGCGTACCCCGAGGTCCCAGGGTGCAGGGGGTTTTTAGGGGTTGTACGCTCCTAGGTGGGTTCTGAGCGGGGTTCGAACTGCCCAGTCAAGTTGCGGGGATCCTAGGGGCAATGCCCCTAAGCGGGAGGTTGAGAGTAATACTCTTGAAACTTAAACGATATGCACAATCTCCATTTATATTCTCCCAATCGGTTGAGAAAAATCTCCAACTTGTTCACAACAAGCAGATGACTCAGAAAGCCACTCCCAACCGATTGAGGAAACCTTCAACTGGTCTAAGTCAAGCAAAAGACATATTCTATGACTTTCAACCGGTTGAGAAAAATTCTCCAACCAGTTAGCTCTAAGCAGAGTGCTCTGTCTCAATTCCCAACTGGTTGAGGAAAACCCCCAACCGGTTAGAGACAAGTAGAAAGCTCTATCTTCTTATTCAACAGGTTGAGAAAATCTCTGACCGGTTGGCCACAAGTAGAAGACTATATTGCATGGTTCAACCTATTGAGGAGAACCTCCAACCAGTTGAGGACAAGTAGAGGGCTCTAATGCAATGCTTAATCGGTTGAGAAAAATTCTCCAACCGGATAAACATGATCAGAAGACTCTTATGCCTTGCCCAACTGGTTCAACTCGCAAGTTTGACCGGTTAACCATGAGAAGAGACTTCATTAGCTTTGTTCAACCGGATGAACTGGAATAAAAGAATTAATTTACCTTGTTCAACTGGTAGAACACAAGTTTAATCGGTTGAACTTGGAAATGGAGGTCCACTAGTTTTTGAATAAAGGCTAGTCGCGAACGACTACCTAAGGTCTTAGCCTCTAAAACTCGATCATGGTCACACCGCGCACGGTTTACAACCTAGGGGAGAAAATTTTATTTTTCATTTTTCGTTTGACTAGATAACAAAATTCTTTTTACCAGAAAATTTTTGGAAGAACTGGACAGTTTTTCAAACATTGAAACCAAGACTATTCTAGCCCGGAATTTCAAAAAATATTATGAAATCAGAAACTAGTTTCTAAAAGAAGAAACTTGGAAAATATATAAAAATAACATGTTTAACAAAATAGAAACAAAATCATTATTATTTTTCTTTTCCAAATAGAAATTGTTTATGGTTCAAGCAGAACCACTTCTGAAAATTGAATGTTTTAGAAAT
>CM018906.1:24679853-24682353 GCA_009663005.1 Actinidia chinensis | reverse complement strand
CCCTACTTTGGCTTATTTGTCGTTGGTTGGATCGAAAGTAACTTGTGCAAATAACTTATGATGCGGATCTCTCCTCGGATCCTAGTTTTAAGATCAGGGTCGTTTGGTCCCCAAATCATGTGAATAGTCTAGAGGGGGAGGTCTCCCTCCAAGGTGGCGTCAATTTCTTCCCTATCTTGGTCAAATTTGGGGTTAGGTATGACATCGGCTTCCTTTGCCTTAGTTTTTTCTTGATCAACGAACTCTTTTAGGTGCCTAGCCTAATCCAAGAAAGTCTTTAAGGCTCTGTAGTTCTCTGTTATGTGCCCCTTTTCCTCGTGGAAGGCACATTTCCACTGTTGATTTTCCTTGAAAACCACGTTGATTCCCCGCCTCACCCAATCTTTATGATCCCCCATACTTTCTTTCTCTCGTTTTTCCTACCTAATGTCATCCTCCAATCTAGCATATATCTTTACCATGTCATGAGATCTCGAAGGTCTGCTAGAGGATTGACTTAGGTTATCCCAAAACTTCTCACTCGGGGTTAGCTTGAACTTATAGCTGACCTTGCAAAGCATCTCATTTTTGCCTTTACGGAGCATTAGTGGAGAACTTACACCTTTCGGTGCCTTCGTGTTGATAACAAATCGAGCCATGAATGACTTAGAGAGTTAGAGGAAGCTCTTGATGGACCCTTGTGGGAGCTTCTCGAACACTTTAGCTTAAGGTCACCCAAGCTCGATGGAAATACCCTGCACATGAGTGCATCGAGGTGATTCCAAAGTGCCATCATCTTCCGAAAGTGGTTGATGTGCGATCTCAGGTCTAATTTTCCATCATACATGTTGAACTAGGGGGATTGAACTTCTCCAAATGCTCTATTCCCTTAATCTTGGGTGCAAAAAGGGTTTGGTACCTCTAGAGAAGTTGTTCCTTTGGTGTGGACCTTGTGGTTGGATTCAAACCTCGCTGGGAGGATTGGGTTTGTAGTGGCTACTACTCTAGCGACTAGCTTCACTTGCAAATCCCCTTTTCTCTAGCCTCGTTTGGCATTAAGGGTTCGGCAAAGGTCAACATCGATAGTATTTTGAATCAGTGGTAACCTTTGTTTGCCCAATTCCATAGTTTTATTGTCACTTTGACTCTCGGCCTTAGTGTAATAGGAATGGGCTTGGTTTCCCTTTAAGCCACCCCAAGTTATGAGTTCTCGTCGAACTGACCTCACCTCGAACCCTTCACCAGCTTTGGGGGCTGGCATTTTAAAGTTATTGGCCATCATGACTTGTCTCAACTCTACCATCTCGGCTTGCAAGTGCCTTATGATAGTGTCTTTATTGTCTTCTTTGCCGTCAAGAAGTGACCAACCTGGCCTTTGTACAGAGGAGACCTTGGCCGCCCTTTGGGCATCGGCCAGTAGTTTATTCCCTCTCTCATCTAGTGTTCTAGGCACTAGAGGGCCTTTTAAGATTTGTGCTTGCCTCCACCGCTGTTCGTGCTTTTGGATGCCATAAGAATCGTTTCTTGCAGATGTCTATGGTCGATTTTTTATAAACGACGCCAATTGTAGGGTAGTTGATAAAGAAAATGGAAAGAAGAAAATCGAAGATAGACACTTGCAGTGGCTAGTCAGCGATTGACGGTGGCAGAAGGTTACTAGACTGACTTGCAAGACAGAAACAGTGAGAAAAGATGTCGATTTGTCCCACGACTACTCTCTGATGGTTAAGTTGGTGACTGAAAGTGTATGTAAAGAGAGAAAGAATTAATTACTTACGTGAGCTATTTTTGTGTATCTTTGAGAGAGAAAGTACTTGACATTTTATAGTGTAGCTCGGCGCATATCTGGACGCACTAGCTGACATGTTAGTGAGTAGGCGACTGACCCAATCATGTCTCTATGGCATGGCTGATACCTAGCCTATCACATGATGGACGTCTGGACCCAAGTGTGTGGGTGGCAGAGAAAATTTCGTCATTCAAGTTACCTTCTTACCCTGACGTGTCCTTGGATCTCTGCCAATCGTTGTACGACGACCGAGTTCTAGTGCAGAAATCCCACCAAGCTTGCTATAGTGTGATATTCCGGCGGCGGTGCTTGCCTTACCTCAGTCGAAATTAGTACTTGATATTTTATCCTCTTACAGTTGGCAACTATAAAAAAAGAAAAGAAAAGAAAAGAAAAAAAGATTATCAAAGTCCATGTACCCTGGGATGCTGATTCAGAGGATAAACCTTTAACAACAAATATATCATTTAACTCTATCTAGGATTCAATCATTAGGAGATTTCTTTGTAGCTCATTCTAGCAACATGCAAATTAAGCTGCACTCTTTGTCACTTCACCTTCTGGTATATTCATGGAAAATCATTATTTGTATTTGGTTCACCATGGAATTTATGGTTTTAACTGGCATTTCGGATTCACAATTTCATGATTCTTATTACTTCATTAGATTTATTTATCTAAAAAATACCAAAGAAGATGCTCTTTCTTTTTCACTTCTCTTTGCTTTGTATT
>CM018906.1:24662353-24664853 GCA_009663005.1 Actinidia chinensis | reverse complement strand
TTAGTTACCAACAACCACAACTTGTTGGATCAAATATGTATAAAAGATCTGATTCAAACATGAGTTTTTTCATAACTTTAGAGAGAACAGAAAGAATTTATTTCCAAAAGACTTTTGTTGTAACATACACAAAGAAAAACAATTTTCAGTAAAAGAGATTTAGCAAGACCAAAAGTTCTGGCATCCAATAAACTTGATAATTCAATTTCGATAGAATATTTCAATATTTCGATCATCACAAGCTCAAACCTTAGTAACTACGGTCACCTTATCCCGTGACAAGGCCCAGAACCACACATAGGCCGGTGGTAAGTCCCGGAAGACACTAGTTTCTGTGCCAATACTTAACCCCCATTGGCTAGGGTCCATATCATAGAGACGAGCAAGCTTCATTAAAAAAAAATTGGGATTGTTCAACGAAGATTAATCAAATATTTTCAGTGTTACAGGTGGTTTCTAAAATCAATCGTTTCATAATTGATCCATATTTCCATGGAACACGTCATGATAATAAGAAAATTTATTTCAACTGTTTCAAAGACAAGAATTCAATCATAAATGTACCGTAAGTGGTAGAAAATAAATTAGAAAATTTTTAATCATAACCGTCAGATATGCCAATCTTACTGCCAGGAACAACATATTAATCTTTCCTCTTAATCGGACATAATCTCACCATTTGATTCGTAGCCAAACATCTCCTTTTGGGTTGAACCAATGCCTCTTTTTAACTGATCACCTATTCTCCTCCATGCTTTCAAAATGCCCTTGAGAACCAGTAGCAGAGGCAGCCCATGTACCACAATAGATCAACCCACAAGCTACAGCACAGACAACCACTGGAACAGCCTCTAAGGAGACTTAACATGGCCATCAAAACAACCCAAATCAGTGCCCCCCAAAGCAGCAAAAGCCTCCCAGCACAGCAGCCACTATCTGCCTCCCCAAACCACCACACATCAGATTCGACACTGCACAAACGCTTGCTAACATGGGCAAAGGTTACCTCGTATCTGGAGTGCCTCGCTAGTTCCAACTTCTTTTATCTCTGTTCCACAATCGCAGCCCTCTCTCTCTCTCTCATCGTCCGCTAGGGTTCTTTCTCTACTTCTCTTCGGTCTCTCTATCTCTTCCTATAAATTTTAATATAGGTATAAACGGTGCCCCCAATAAAGACCAACTGAACTCTTAAAATTCTCTACCACTCTCTCAAAGATGGTTACCCAATTCTTGGAATTACAAAAACAACCCACTTAAAGGAACAAAAGCCCTATATTCTCCACAATTACAAAATGAGCCATGTTTGTTCTTCTGCACACCCATATAAAATTACAATACCAGCCACATTACATCTTTCTTTTATCCATCATCCCCTTACTTTAATCAATTCTCCGCTGCCAATTGTAAAATAACCTTGGGACCAAACATCAATCGAATGTAACAGTCATCGGGAATTTTTCTTAAATAATGAACTTGGGGTACCACATCTGTTTTCTTTATGTCTTGTAGACCGCTAGCCACTAAGTGGCTGCAACGCACATCAGCCTTGAAGTTTAAGTTTTGTAAAACGGGCTGTTTTAAACCACCTGGGAACGATTTTACGGTTTAGCCGGTTCAACCACGTTTTTCTTCAGTTTTTGTGGTTTTTCACCTAAATGGTTTTTGTTGTTGAATTGGACCGGGATAAGGACTGGTTAACCGGTTCAACCGGCTGATCCGGTTTTCAAAACACTGATTTGCAGTATGATGATTTTCTTAATGCACTTCTTTTAAAGAAAATATGTGCATACGTAGTATGGTAAGATTTCCAAATTAGGCTATTAGAGTTGGAATAAATGTTTTAGATAATTGGATAACAGGTTGGTGAAGATGTAAACTTTCTATAAGGATCTTAATTCTTTCTGTGACGCATGACATGTAAATCATGGAAGATTAATCATTATTTAAAGGGCAAATTATATTGACCTTCCCTGTGGTTTGATTTTAATACAAATGTCCCCTGACGTTTGAGAAATTACACCGACCTCCTTTGAGATTTAGTCAACTGACTAAACTTGATGATATCAGTAAATAAAATATACTTAATACCTATTTTACCCCGTTGTGTTGCCTCCCACCCTCACAAAAAAATCTCTCCTCCACCATCACAGCCAACCTACACCACTACATTCTCTCTCTAATCCACCATTGCAGCCAACCTCCCATTACCACCACAACACAATCCACCATCATCACCACCCTCCCAAACCATTATCACCAACATTCAAGACCTAAACCCACCAAAGATGGGTTTGTTGATTGAACTATTTTTAGATCCACAAATTTTGGATCTATTTTAAAACAAGATCCGCCGGGAACGTTGATGGTGACGGCTGCTGCAGTTGTGAGTGGTGACGACTACATTGACCGTTGTGGGTCTCTCTCTCACTACAGTGATTGTTGATGGTGTGTGAGTATCTCTCCCTCTCTCTCTAACGTTTGAGAGACCTGTTGGTTGAAG
>CM018906.1:24642353-24644853 GCA_009663005.1 Actinidia chinensis | reverse complement strand
CTCGTCACCATGTGGCTCCTCTAGTGTTCACACATCCACTCTTTTTTCTATTCCAATTCAAAACTAAGTCTGTGTTTTCATACCAATAATTATTTGCAGATAAAAAGATGTCGAAGGTGCTTTTTCCTTCCCCTCAAAGAGAGCCCCAATTTCAAAGCTTGTTTATCAAGAATAAGCAAGAAAAGTATTTTGAATTGTTGATTAATTCCCAGAAACGGCTTAGAACCATTAGAACAATATTAATTGATCTTCATGTTAGTTTTTCAAAATTGAGCACATTAACCATGAGTACCCATGAAGAAGCAGAAAAAAAATATAATTGCATTGCTCACTAGTGTTTACCTATGTGTGGTTGTTGGTATTACATGGACTCGTGTGTTTATTGGGTGCTGCTGTGTGTCTGGGCCGTAGATTCATCTAATTCCCCAGTTTGAGGACACGTGACACAACAAATATTCATGTTTCTTAATATTTCTTCTTCATTTTCTAATTTCTAGTGTGAAATGATCTTCACAAGGAAAAATAGAGCCTCCCATGCAATATATGGAAGTTTCATGCTTAATCATATGGTAAACTCGAATGAGTAGACATGCTTGTTGGGTAAGTGCCCAACTACATGCGCTGGACACATCTCATACCATTACCAAAGTATCCAGGGTGGAACAGGGAATTCACACACTTAACATTGGTTTTAATCATGTCTTCAACTATGGTTTGTCTTGAATATTTATATTGTCGTTTATATTTGCAAATAATTAAAACATGAGTTTGGTTTTGTGATTTGGATCAAATTTTACTACTTTAGGAATATTTTTTGTTAGGAATTCAACTAGTTAGTTATAATTCTATTAGAAATTGTTACTATTTTTTGTTTCCTTTTAGGCTGCCTGTGCGTGTGTGATTGTGGTTGTCTGTTGTATTATTAGGTTTGTTTTTTGGCATAGTTGAATTTCGAGAACTTTTGTTACCACTGTTTTCTCTCTGTTGTTGTAGATTTCTCTTTGTTTTTCCTTAGTCATCTGTTTACTCATCAAAGACTGGTAGAAATTCCCAGACTATTAGTGGTTCAAGAGTTGATTAATATGCATGTAATGTTTATGGACACATCATCCAACCGGATCTAAATTGATTGAACATCTTCATTCATTTTTGGGTTACTCTTAGCCACAACAGACTGTTGACCTGCCCTTTCACTAGTCTTTCATTCGTGGATTGCATTTTGATTTAAATGCAGAGATATAAAACTCAGCATGGTAGCGTGCCTCAGACCCTCTTACACCAGAAGAAGTATGTTTTGGTATATAACAAGGAAAAAGGAAAGAAGCAAAGAAGGAAGATCTGGAGTTCAATACAACCTGTAGCTACATAGAGTGCCCCGGACGGTTCCCAACTCATTTGTTCTTTATAATTGCTTACCCGTTTGCCATTGCTACCTTTCTCACTCTCGTCTTTTGAGCTATTTGTTTTGCACTTTCTACAGAAACTGTCTGTCGAATACCTTTATACTTGATTTAGAAGAATTGAAGAACACAACTACACTGCGAATAGGCAAAGTTCAACTAGTTATGCATGTAGAGTTGTGATTTACTTGAGATGTTGAGAGTGATCAGATATGACATACGTGCAGGATAAGTTCAGCACTTAATTATACTGCAAGAGAAAGTAGTCCGAGTGACTTTAGAAAGTTTAAGAGCCTGAAAACCTAAATTTGATTGGAATCCTACTTTCCTGAATTTTGTTCTTCGAATTAATCATCTGATGAGTAGAAGTTTAGTGATTCCTCAGAAGGCAGTTTCGGCACTACACGGAAAAACTTTGAGGGAATCCCTTAAGGTTTTGGAAGCCAACAACTAGTTTTAAGAACCTCTTTGAAATAGAGAATTTAAATTATCTTATTAGTGGATGGTTTTTGAAGCTATGTTGTTATCTGTTTCTGAGCCATATTGAGTGCTTATCAGTATGATTTGTAGCCTGATGTGAATTCTCATTTGTTCATGCCTTGTCTTTTAGGATTTCACCAGTGCCGCTACGGTTACAAAGATGTCTATGATGTTGAGGGTGTGGTGGCTGCTATGCAAAAGCTGGAATCCCTCTTGAAGTTATGTGGACGGATATTGATTACATGGATGGATATAAGGATTTCACACTTGATCCTATTAATTTCCTCTAGAACAGATGAGGAAGTTTGTAGATGCACTTCACCAGAATGGTCAGAAATATGTTGTCATTTTGGATCCTGGCAAGTTTTAAAAGCAGCTCAAACTGTTCCTTTCTAAAATTATTTCAAATCTGGATTTACATTTGCTTGGTAGCTCTTTTATTGACGATGCTTTTTCCTTTGATACAGGTGTTGGTGTGAATAAAACATACGGTACCTACATTAGAGGGATGAAAGCTGACATCTTTATAAAACGCGATGGTATTCCTTACCTGGGAGTTGTTTGGCCAGGGCCAGTCTATTTCCCTGACTTTGTAAATCCCGCTGGTGGAATCTTCTGGG
>CM018906.1:24533235-24535735 GCA_009663005.1 Actinidia chinensis | reverse complement strand
GAAATTCTAGCTCGAGACCTAGACCTTGATAACGAACGAAGAGAAAATGCATTAGTACGGATGGCCAATTATCAGAAACAACTAGCAAAGGTGTACAACCAAAACATCCAGCATAGAGAATTTTTGTTGGAAACCTCATTTTGAGGAACGTTTTTGGAAAACACCAAGGACCCGGTGGACGAAAAGCTCGGCCCCAATTGGGAAGGTCTATACAAGATTAACTAAGCTCGCTGGCATGGGTGCTTATTATCTTGAGGACCTCGAGGGCAAGCAAGTTTCGAGACCTTAGAACTCCAACAACTTAGAGAAAATACTACTATTAAAATATAACTTCTTTGTACCGAGCTTGTATTTATAAAAGTATATTAAATTTTTAATTGTCAAATCTCTATTTACCACATTTGATAAATATAGACATTTTTAACTATGCACAGTTTATCATTTTCATGAGTTTTTGACTTGTAATTTTCTAAAAACTTTGAAAATGTATATAGCTCGGCTGATATTTTATATTCTGATGCCATGAGTTTGCAAAACAAATTTCGAGCACAAATTTTTCCGAAGTGAATTTAAATCAAGATGTATTCCTTGTTTGTTTAAGCATGAGCTAAGGTGGTCTTAACGAAAAGTGCGAGACTAGTCATCGAGCTGTTTAAACCTGGGCTTGAATCCTAAAGCAGTGTGATTAATCGCTGACCTACTGAAGTACGAGCTTGAGATGTCTTAAAATAGAGCGAGAATAGTCACTGAGATGCTCAAGCACGAGCTTGAGATCCTGAAACAGAGTGACTAATAGTTGACCTACTCAAGTAAGAACTTAAGATATTTTAAAACCGTGCAAGACTAGTTATTGTCGAGCTGCTCAAGCATGAGCTTTAAATTTCATAAAGCAACGCAACTAATCAGCAAACTGCTTAAGCACAAGCTTGAAATGTCCTAAAGTGTTCAGTTCTAAAGAAAAGCATCACCTACTCTATTGCATACAGAATAATAAAATATCGTTAAGGCATGCATATAACTCATTGACGAGCTGCCTGAGTATCGAGTTCTGGAGCATTAGGAACAAAACCAAGGCATACAAAAACAACTGATATTTGCTAAGGCATACATAGATTTTGTTTAACTGAACTGAGACAAGTCAAGAGGAAAGCTACATCTACGCTATAGGCATGCATACAAGAAGTATTTGCTAAGGCATGACATGAATTGATCTCCGAGATGCCCAACCAATTGAGCTCAGGGTTGTCCTACAGATACAAGACAATGTAAAAAGTAGATATTCGCTAAGGCCCTGAGCCTAGAAAAGCTTAAAAATTGACCATCAATGGTGGACAGCAGCCATAAATAGACCCAATAGACATTGAACGAAAATGCAAATAGAATCAATATATTACAGAAAAAGGAAAGACCCAAATAGGTTGGATAGAACAAACAAATGCGCATCAATGTATGACAATATTAACTTAAATGGCATAAAAATGCTTAGAGTTTGAAGGAAAACTTATAGAGACAGTTCAGATGAGGTCAAAAAACAAGGACAAGGTCATTAGACAACAAAGAATAGTCGTTGATAATAGAATCGGCATCAGAGACTATGGTTGGACAGAAACGGCTATCGGGCAGAAGCAATTTCTCTCTCTAAAGCTCTCTCAAATGTAGGTGAACAGTGTCTTTAAGGGAGAGGGCTATATATAGAAGCCAAAAGGTCCAATTTCCCACCAAACATGCCCTTAAGATGCATCATTTGGCGGGCCAAAGTTTTGCTCTGGGTCAATCAGGAGCTTACAAGTGGTAACTTAATCTATGTGCGTTTTTCCAAATAACCCTTGAGGGTAGGCGAGATGCTTCGGCATCCATGCCTAAACCGAGCTTTAAGCTAATCAGAGTTGATGCGTGGAACCATAGTACAATAAAGTGACAGCCCAGTACAGTGGTAGACCTTCCTTGTCGAGCTCCCATATCAAGTATCACAAACATCTAACTCACCATTGATCTAGCTCATGCAAATTGAAGGGCAATTGTAGGGGATAGAATACCAAGTACCGCCTCTGGCCGAGTTAGGGCATTACCGCTGGAGCTGTCACTCTATAACAAGATCAATGGAGTCTCTGCGCTGGAGCTCGATTGAGATGCAATTGTTGGCGGGAGTCCCAAGGCACATAAGGGGACAAAAGGTGACTTGCACAACAAGCTTCCTTCTGACAGCCCCCACGCTTGGATCAAGACGCTAGTGACATGATGGGTTAGATACCAACGTGCCTTAGGGGCATGGCGGGTCAGCCACCTATTCACTGACACAACGGTCAGCAGGTCTAGGCAAGCGCTGAACTATGCTATATAAGGCCAGAACTTATTCATTCAAAGGTATGCAACACTTCTATCTCAAGCTTCAAACACACTTTTTCTCTCTAGAACTTCCAATTATTAACTTGACCGTTGAAGAGCCATTCTCAGAATAGCTCCGATGGCCGTTCTCATTTTTTTTTCTTAGTACTCGGTC
>CM018906.1:24468235-24470735 GCA_009663005.1 Actinidia chinensis | reverse complement strand
ATGTGGTATTTACGCATAAGTGCTATCGAACATAATAGGGATGCCCCGTTTTTCAAAATTGTAGAACGAAGAAGAGAAAAAAAGAATCAAGAAGATATAACGGTGAAATTAAATACCCTCCTCCAACCTCCATTGTTCATCCTCAATCCCTACTCGCTCTTCACATCTATCATGAGTTGAGAAAATTAGCCACTCATGGTCAGGTAAAAGCATACTATATATTGAACTTCATAGATGTAAAATCTAAGTAACGAACAAATACGAAGTGCCAAAAAATTATAGAAACACTATGAATATCCGAATGAAAATACTGAATTGAATTAATAAAAAATGAATTCGATGAACTGTAATACAAAAGTATTGAAAATCCTAAGTAATTCTATGATTCTAGACTAAAAAGCTATAAAAACCCTAAATAGATCGTCTGCCTTTATAGAAAACTATTTATAATATATATACTATACCTACAATCTAGGTTGACTACGAGGATAAAATTCTATCCTCGAAATCCTTCTTAGCATTTTAATGCCCATTCCAGCCCATATCAAACCTCAGGGCAAATTTTTTTCTTTTTCTTTCGACCACGTTCGAACTCCCAGTCTTCTTGTAATTAGCGTTCGAACACCAGGCCAATTTTTAGCTTTTCTCTTTATGGTTCGAATACCAAAAATGGGAGTTCGAACTCTAAGGCCTGTAACTGTTTATTGATGTTTGTCCAACTTCTGTGCATTCGAACGCCCCAATGAGAGTTTGAACTCTAAGGTAAAATTTTTTGTGTTTTTTCCATTCTTTAAAAAAGCACTTTGTTGAATCCCTAAATTTCTTTGTTTTCAAGAGTTCAAATGCCTAGTGTATTTTTCAGCCATCTTTGACTTTTTCTCATATTTCTTCTCAGTCTATTTGAAGCTTTCGGAGTTCATATCTTGCGACACTCGTCAGACATGAATTTGTATATCTTTGTAAGATCTTTTCAACGGCGCATCTTTCATTTCATTCTAAGCTATGAGTGAAAATTTTCATATTTTTTGAGATAAATCCTGGCAATGGCTGTCGATATGTGTGCTTGCACTCTGAATTACTTTTTGGCTTCAAATGCTCTTCTTTATCAATATTTATCTGCAATAACCGTAATTAATGACTTTCAATTCAATACAATATGACATATAGGGTATATTAATCGAATTCTACGGGCTAATTTAGGCAGTTTAGTAGGTGGCATTTAGACGCACTTATGCAGTCTAATCAATGCACTTAAATAGCAACATATATCTAGACTTGGTACCTATCTAAGTCAGTACCTATTATACTCCCATAGAATTGTGAAAATGTGCGCACTCTAGTCATATGGCATGTTTAGATATGAGGTAATCCAACCCACGAGTTGAAAGGGAAAACAGATAAGTTGGAATTGAGAACAAATGTCTAATTTTTTGTTGGGTACCTTATAGGAATGAAATGTGGTTTATTTTATTGTCCTAAGGATCAGAATGTTATTATTAGCATCCAATGCCCGATCTTAGAAGAGGAATAGGTAAAGGAACCATAAACCCCAAAGTAATATTCTTCTCTAAAGAGCTGAATGAAAGGAGATAGACCAACACATAATCTACACCCATAGATACAAGAAGAAGCACCACAAACAATCGAGTCATTGGCTCCCTAAAGTGTGACTCGGGCTGATATTGAACGTAGCATGCATATACCATCAAACATGTGGTCCCACAACACAGTGCTGATGATGGTGCACAAGGCTCAAGAATCAAACAGAGCAATTAAAATTTTGATACCAGAGGACAACATGTTGTGCCTAATCGTAATAGGAGGGTTATCTGCCAACTTGTCGGTGTATGTTCTTGGGAGAGTCTAATGACATGATCCCTAATGAACTGAATGCCGAACTAGTAAACTACAATGAAGCACTTCAAGACAAAGACGTAAAACTTTGAAAAAAGGCTATGAAATCAGAGATGGAGTCTATGTACCCTGATCAAGTCTAAAATCTTGTAAAATCACCTAAAGGGATAAAACCCATCAAATGCAAGTGGATCTATAAGAAGAAAAGAATAGTTGACGGGAAGGTAAAAACCTTCAAAGTTAGGCTTGTTGTGAAAGGGTTCACTCAAAAAGAAGTGGCTTGACTATGAGAAACCTTTTTCGTATAGCCATGCTAAAGTTCTAGCCAATTCTCTATCCATTGTGGCTCATTCAATCATGAATTTCGGAAAATGGAGTCAAGACAGCTTTTCTTAATGGAAGTCCAGATGGTTTTGTAGCAAAAGGCCAATAGCATATGGTGTGCAAACTTAATAAGTCCATTTACGGACTTAAGCAAGCGTCTAGATCTTGGAATACTCATTTTGATCAAGTCATTAAGTCTTATGGTTCTAATCAGTGCATTGGCGAGTTATGTGTGAATAAAAAATATTATAAAAACGTGGTGGTTTTCTTGGTACTGTACATGGATGATATCTTGCTCATCGGAAATAATGTGGGAGTATTA
>CM018906.1:24445735-24465735 GCA_009663005.1 Actinidia chinensis | reverse complement strand
AGTTTCACAACAGGATCTAAACATTGTGTGTTACACCTTTTGTAATGATAGTTGTTTGAAAGGTGTACATGTAGAAGCAATGAGTTTGGAATGTGTTGAAAAAGACCTCTCTTATAGGGTTCAGTGCTCTTATTGGGCAGAAGGATTAGGCCCAATACACATTCATTAAATCTAGTATGGGCGTATGGCAGACGCTTCTTTCCAACTGCTTCTTTTTATATTGCTTCAAACCTTTTCTAAGATGAATTGGTCCTCAACTTTAGTTTTGGGTACAACAAATATCTTGTATTAGGTGTCTGGCTATTATTGGCTATTATTTGGCTGTTTCCAGATCATTTATTCATATCTAGTGCTTGCTCCTAATTTACTGATTGATTCTTGTTTGATATGTTTATTTTTCAGCTCCTAAGCGTAGAAACTTATCAGTCTCATATCCACATACAGTTTAAAGTAGCGAGGTTAAATAAATTTAATCATTTTCCATTAACTACTTTTCCCTTTCTTTTTCCTTTTCCTCTAGGAAATCCCTAATCAAAACACAGCCTAAAAGGATAATAGTGAGATACCAAACCAAACCAGACTTTTGTCTTAATCAATTGCGGTCTGCTACATGGATCTTTTTATACGATTGAGCTCTATCGAAGGGCAAATGGTTTACTAAGATTCGACATTAAGCAGAAAAGAGGAAGGAAAAAGGAAAATCTAGAAGGATTATGAATTCAAGAACATAAACTCTTTTCTTCAGTCTCCTACCATTTTGTTTACCTTTGGAAACAATTTTCCATAAAAGAAAATTTAACCTAAAGAAAATGTACATGAGAAGGGTGCACAAGCAACTCAAGATTGAGATTCTAAAAATGGAGACACCAAAAAGTCGAATCCATTGAAAAGAAAACTAAGTAATCAAAAAGGGGGAGCCTAGTCCCAAACACATAACAAGGAATTCAGTTTCATCATTCTCATTTGCTTTGTACATGGATGGATATAGGCAATACCAAAACAGAATTAGAAACAAAATCATCAATGGGGCCACGACAAACAACAATCTCGATATCTGTCAAAGATTAGAAGGTCGTGACCACCTTCCATGCACACTAAATACATCAAAGTACTCTTGAACAGCTAGCTGAACTTTCAAAATGGCTTAGCTGACATAAAATTGAATTTTAGAAGCATATAATGACAATTTTTCCAGAGGCCAGAGATGCTCTGCATTCACTCAACGGCTTGTCCCGACTTCACCTTCTCTTCCTGCTCAAGCATTGTACAGAGGTTTATTTTAGAGACCAACACTACCTATTAGAGAGGTAGCAATGAATCAAGAACAAACGTGTGTTTTGGGTGATGGAAACAAAAGAAACAATTATTAGCTTCTTTACTGCATTATTATGATCTGATCTTTAACTTCTCTTGTTTATGAATTAGTGATCCCATCACAGCCGTTGGGAAAACCATAGCGGCAAAGCCAAGAAAACAGTTTACAATATCAGAATTGCCTACGACTAAGCGTCAGAATATGTCTACTTGGTTCATAGTCACTCCTTAATTACGATTCTCGAAAACTAAAGAAACACCTTCTCTTTTCCTTGTTGGTTAATGTTAAGAGAAATATATAGAACAAGTGTTGCAGGAATTTACCAGCTCAACTAGGAAACCTATTGGAGATATTCTGGAAAATATACTAAAAAATACTATTAACACAAACATTTATACACACAAGATGAACAAGAGACACATAACCAAACAAATCATTCATACATATCCATTAATTAAAACAAGTATAATGCCATAGCAGTTCCTGCTTCACATTTTTATCTTAGAGAGGCCTTGATAGGAATAATATCTGTCCATGAGAATAGTTACGATATTCAATACAGTAAATGAAATCTTTCAAGTGTGTTGCTCTTCTATTTTTTATCTTGTTTGATCTTGTTTCCACGGATGTGATAAAATGTGTTAATATATATGCATATATATTATTACCTTATTAGTCTATTGTATATCTTTACCATATAAATAGATTACCACGTGATTATTTTCTAGCGCTTGATTGTAGGCTTGATAGCTTGATTGTAGGCTTGACTCTGCTCTATCTTCCTTTTATGAACTTGTAGCTTTTAGTATAAATAAAATACCCATCTTTTGATATTGACTAAACACGAAATAAACATATTTTCTCCTCATCTTTCTTCTCTCTCTCTCAATAAGCTTTGTTCATATATGTTTCATGGTATCAGGCCACCGATCGTTGGCCTCTGTTCCATTACCTCTCTTTCAATACCCCTGCCTCTGCTGCCTCTATCCCATGGTGATTACTCATACACAATCGATCTCTCAGTCCTCATCAAATCATCTGGCTCTCACTTTTGATCATCAAATCCAAGGTTCGATATCATCATGGGATTCCTTATTATGAGACGATTTCACCGGGGTAAAACCGGTCATAAAAAAACTTCCGACGCGCCCTCACGCTCCGTTTCTCTACCATTGCGTTGTCCCAGTCTCAGTCCAGTTTGCACGTGCCACTATGCACCCCAACTCCACCACCTCACTCCTCACGCGCTATATCAGTCGGAGCTAGCTGAGCCAGAACGTGTGAGCCAAGCCATCCGCGTGAAGCCGAGCCGCTCCTTTCTTGCTAACGCCCTGCTTACGTCAGCCGTAATCCTAGCCGATTCACCAGACCGATTTTCAAGCATTTTCAACTGGTTCAGCCCTTTTCCAATTGATTTTGCTCTGGTTCAAACCAGTTCCCTAGTTTTTTAGGCTCTCCGAATCTATTTGTGGGCTCTGTTTTGGTCATTTCGTTTCTAATCTACTGTTTTTGTCTTAACTCACCATATTTCCAACTTTTCTACCTTCAATTCTTACATCATGAACCGATATGATACTCCTTAGCCCATTCTAAGTTTTGATGGCTCTTAATTTTAACTCTATGAACCAAGCTATGTATAGTTACATTAAAGGGCAAACACTTGGCGTGTTTCACCACCGGCGAGCTACCACCCCTATCAAGGAGGACAAAGAATCGCCAATCACATATGAGGACTGTTGATGAATGGTTTTGGAAAGAATCAATAAACTTATCACATGGATGCGCAATACCAAGTTGTGTCCATCCATCTCCAGTTCGGAAGCGTCAAGACAGCCAAAAAATTGGCTTTCTGAAAAAACGGATAGCACAAAGATCTGCCATCAGTATCAACTCTCAGTCTCTTCACTATATGCAATCAGGACTACGGTCAACAAGAATTCCTCCTTTCTCAAATGTATGGCATTGGGATAATTGGCATTATATGATCCGACGGAGCTGCATCACTGTTACTAAAAAGTTTACCACCTATCGTGATGGCCAACGCTTGATTCTTTTTCTGATGGCACTTTGAGATGACTTTGAGCCTGTTCGTGCCTCTCTCCTTCACCGAAGTCCTCTTTCTACGCTAAAGGATTCCATCTCCGGGCTTCTTTTTGAATAGACCCGTCTTAGCTCTCTTAAACTCATCAGCTAAACAACGTTCTTGCCACCCCTTAGGGCCGTCACTCCACTCCAAACTCTTGCTCTTATTGTCATAGCACCGATCACGTTCTGCTCGGTTGTCCTATTCGGACAAGTAAATGGTCACCTCAAGTACCTCGTCTTGGTATTTTGATTCTTCCTGTTGTAATCATATGACATCTGACTCCTCTCTATTTTCTTTTACTATTTTTGCCCTTGGGATCATACCTGTCATTCACACTGTTGAGGATACCATATGAATGTTAGTCAATAGGCCATGTCTCCACCCCTATATTCTTTACCTGGAACGTTTTATTTCATTTCTGTGCACTCACTCTCAAACTTATTCTATTGGCCATTATGTGATATTGAACTTAAGGTTTTTTTCCTACTACTCGTTTTTGGTTGTGGGCAAGATTACGAATGGGACAAACTCTTGGGATAGGCCATAAAAATGGTTGTCTATTTGAGCTCATTCATCTCCGCATTCCTACTTCAAGTCTTTCTCCTATTCAGACCATGTCCACCTCTGTCAATCCTTCCCTTAGTCTTTCGTATTCACGTTTATATCTTGTTTCCTTTGGTCACTTATGACCCCTAGTCTCTAGTGGTCAATTAGGCAATGTTAGTAATGAAAAAGTAGATTGTTTATCTTGTCCAATTGCCATACAACTTACGTTACCGTTCATTAAAAGTGGTCTCTATGGTCTATGCAAGCCACCTTTTGATCTTATCCCATCTGATGTCTAGGGCCTGCCCCTACTTCTAACATGGCGGTGTAAACTACTGTTGTGTCATCTTTTAATTGATGATTTTACTCGATACACTGGTTGTTTCTTATTGAAAATCATTCTGAGTTACCCCAAATCTATTATATTTTTTCAACATGGTTAAAAGCCAATTGTCTTTGACATGTCAAATTCTCCGTGTTGGATATGCCCAATATAAAGAAATGCAATTCTTAGGAGATTTCTTTCGCACAATGGGCACAGTTTCCCATTACTCTTGTACTGGTGAAATTTCAACGAATGGCCATGCGACCGCAAACATCGCATCTTTCTCGATACTGTTCGTAGCTCGATCCTCATCTCTCTTTCTCATATGTCCTAAACATTTTTTAGGTGAGGTTTGCTCTCACTACTGTTTTTTTTTTTTTTTTTTACTTCAAACTCTTTCTACACTACTGCTCTACTATTAATTTGTGTCCCTTCTCCCATCATCAACAATCATCCTCTATGAGCATCTTTATGGCACATCACTAATTACAGTACTCTCCGTGTAATTGGGTATGCCTTGTTTCGTTTTACTTTAAAACCCCATGAACGTCCAATTGGAACTCGAGCTCGCTTTGTTGCTTCTTAGGATACTGTCTCGAACATAATGTTTTCCAGGTGTTGGTATCCTCTTCCAAATGCCTTTGTGTCCTCTCGCCATGTTATCTGCTAGGAACATAAATGTCTCGCTCCCTTGTTATAATACGTTTCCATTGTCTACTATCGCCTCACACACATTCTTTACTACTATGTTACTATCCTTTATTTTTGGATGAGTGTGTTTAATGCAGATTCTTTTTTTTATTTTTGCCTAGATCATTTCTACTCCTCTTTCGAAAGACTTCCTCACCTAGTGATCCTGCCCTTGTCTCATCTGATACTCTTGTATCCTCTACCACTGCATCTCCTGCATTGCCTACTTCAGCTCCCCTTGAGCACTCTATAACCTCCTCTCCAGATACACCTCCTCTTCTACCTCTTCGTCACTCTACTCGGGTAATAATCACTCCTGTTCGCCTTCATGATTATCATTATTTTTTTGCTATTCTCTCTCAACAAGAACCTCACTCTTATCATAAGGCCAGTTCTAACCCTCTTTGGTAGCAAGTAATGGCAAACGAATTATAAGCCTTGGAAAAAACTCACACATTGGATTTGGTTGATCTTCGCTTAAATCAAATTGTGGTTGGTTGTCAGTGGGTACATAAGCATTACATACTCGTTCAAGATGGCTCTGATTGAACGTTAATAAGCATGTCTTTTGCAAAGGGATACACTCAAGCGTATGGCATTGACGATGAGACAACTTTTGCCTTATTGGGCCCGTCTTACCTCTGTCTCGTCAGTCGCTTACGTGTTTGCTGCAAATGCCGTAAATGGACGTTATACTCAGATGGATGTCAAAATTGCATTTCGTAATGGTGATCTTCAAAGAAGTTTTACAAAATGCAATTACCACCTGGTTATGCTCATCCACCAGGCAAAGTGTGTAAGTTTCATTGTGTACTTTATGGTCTTAAATAGGCTCCTCGAGCATGGTATGCAAAATTTAGTGCTACATTTAGTGACTTCGGGTTCTCTTCTAGCACCTATGATTCGGCTCTCTTTATTCAAAAATCTCCACAAGGTATTGTCCTTCGTCTCTTCTTATATTGATGACATTATTATCATTGGAGACGATGTTATTGGAATTTACTATCTTAAACAATCTCTTAGCCAACATTTTAGCATGAAGGGTTTGGGTGGCTCTCAACTATTTCTTGGGGCTTGAGATTTCCCTCCTAATTCCTTGGCTATATTTATCTTAAGAAGCCCAAAAGTATCTTCTCATCTTTAGCTGGGCTAAGACTCAATCAGACATAAACTCTCTCTACAACTTAGAGCCTATTGTTTGCCATCACACCTTTGAATGGCACACACTTCTCTCTAAATGCCACTTTATACTGACAGTTTAAGTTGATAGTCTCATCTCTCTCACTGTTACTCGGCCCGATATATCTGCATGTAGTTCTATTCTGGTTAATCCAATTCTATCCCTCCTCGTCTACTCATTTTGCGACGGTCCCTTCGCATCCTTTGCTACATTAAAGGTACTCTAATTCACGGTCTCTGTTACTCTCATCTTCTTTTGTGCCCTGAGTTAGTAAACCTATTCTTCTGATGCTGGATGTAGGCCAAGAGCCTACCGACCGTCGATTTCACTTACTACTCTCCTGGGTTCTTATTCTTATTGGGATTCTCCATCATCTCCTGCATAGCAAGAAAGAGAGTACCCTTGCCTTGTTTGACACAACTCAAGAGACTAAACTCGTTGGCTTCGATGGTTACTTCAAGATATGGGTATTAGCGCATGTTCGCTGGCTACTTCTCTTTATTGTGATAATCGAGTGCTATTCATAATGCTCAAGATTGATTTTTTCATGATCGTACCAAGCATATAGAAATTGTTGGTCCCTTTGTGCATCAGTATATTACCACCACATGACCTGTTCGTCTTCTTTCTATCTCTTTTTTCGCTGGATCACTTACTGACATCTGCACTAAAGCTCACCCACTTGGATGGAAACAACACAGGTTTAACAACTTGGTTTTTACAACCTCAAGCTGGTTTTGCATTACGCATCTTGAGTTTTAAGGGGGATGTTACATATATATATATTTATTACCTTTATTAGTCTATCCCACCTGTATATCTTACCATATAAGTAGATTACCCCACGTGATTATTTCTAGACTTGATTGTAGGCTTAATAGTGTGATGTAGGCTTGATCCTCCTCTATCCTTTTCTTTCATGACTTGTAGCTGTTAGTATAAATACCCATCTTGTAAATTTTTAACTAAACACACTAAAATAAACATCTTTTCTCTCATCTTTCTTCTCTCTCAATAGCTTTGTTCACATATGTTTTCAAAATGAAATCTTTCCAGTTTGTTTCTCTTGTATATTGAATCTTCTTTTATCCCTGTTTAAATCAACCTTTTTGATTAAACCACCTCGCGTTGGATTAAATATTACTGTCTTGCTATTGATGAAAAAACCTTTCATAATTCGTAAACCCATGACAGCCATAGCACTCTAGCTTCTTGAAAGCTAACTTTCAATCTTTTCCAATACATAATGTAAGACAAGAAAATCAAAGGTCGTGGTACTAAAAGTAACAATAAAGAGCCAAACCACATGTCCATTAGATGGTAAGATAATTAAGGTAGTATAAAATAGGAACCAATCTTTCATAAGAGAAGGGAAATCGTATCCTACTATGTACAAGGAATAATGAGAAATAAGGAAGTAACTTTAGACACACAAAATTTGGCAAATCAAAAATTGCCAAGTGTTTTATAAAGTCACAAATTTTGACTAATCAAACATTGCCATGTGTTAAAATTTGCAAGATAGAGCGAATAAAATGCTGCCATATGTCAGAATAATACTATCTTTAAATGATAAGTTTTAAGCCAATCAAAGTGCGCCACTTGTCTAAAAGAGAAGACACATATTTTTCTCCCTTTAAAGGTTTGGAACATGTGTCCATAAATATCCTCATTGATGTTTATGTCTTAAAATAATAAAGATAATTTTATCAAGAAAGTTTAATCTCTCAAAACTCACCGCATCACTATAAATAGGGAAGTGACCCTCAAAGAGAGAGACACAAAATGACAAGAGTTCTACCTAAACAAGCAAAGAAGAGAGCTCTGCAGATCAGTATTAAGCCGAAGAACTTTCCCAACATTGGCCGGGCACTCAAAGTTCTGGTCCAACACTGGATCAAGGCAGCTCCTGCTGAGACGTTAGTTTTCGAACCTCGCCTTCTTTCTAAACCAATTCCTATTTTTGGTTCAAATTTACCCAAAATATCAACATTTCCTCAAAACCTTCTAGAAGGTACGGGAGAACTCTGCATTGGGGGCAAATGACACTACTACAATATTGGAGGCGGCATTCTCAAAGCCTTTTGTGCCTCAAAGATCTAGTTCAAAATCTAGACATGATGATAAAGAGATTAAGGATTCAGCTAGCTCTGACTCTAGTTATTCCTTCAGTACTCCCCGATTAAAGTTCAACCTATTGGATATCTCTACTGATTCATTCAACTTTATTGCCATACCTATTGACAACAAATGCTCTTGCCATGGAAGAACAACTTACTATCTCGACAAAGACTGTTGAGGCACTATGCAAATATGAAGATCGTGATATCCAATGGCATCTCATGATGGATAAATAGAGAGTTTGGGATAATCAAACCAAGCTGCTGAACAACCCTTCAAATTACAAGAATGTTACTGAATCTTTGCCAAATAACAAGAGACAGAATAATGCAGGTTTTTCTCATGATTGACAATTCTTGTCACCAACAAAGAAATCATTCTAGGCACTATCAAAGGATAGTACGAGGAACTCCAAAATCTTCTTCACTTAGCAAGCCCTACATCAAAGGATTGATCAACTGAAGATGCTTGTTGATTACCAGCCACCAAAATTTTCAGCAATTCGATGAAAGGTAATCCCAAACACATATGCTTCATTTTATGGAAACGTGCAACAATGCTGGAACTGATAGAGATCTTCTCATTAAGTAATTTGTTCATACACTCAAGGGCAATGCTTTTGATTGGTATTGTGATCTCGAACCTCGCATAATTGATAGTTGGGAGCAATTAAAACAAGAGTTTCTAAATCGTTACTATAGTACTTGTTGTACTATTAGTATGATCGAGCTTACTAATTCTTGCCAATGGAAAGATGAACCGGCCATTGATTACATCAATCAATGGAAAAATTGAGTCTGAATTGCAAGAATAGGTTATATGAGACTTTTGCAATCGCGATGAGGCATGCAATGAGGTCTGCTTTATATTCTTCAAGGAATCAAGCCTAGAACATTTGAAGAACTGGCTATGTGAGCATGTGATATAGAACTCAGCATTACTGCGAATGAAAGTCAATGACTACTTTTTCAAGTTCCCCACAAAGGAGAAATCAAACATAACAATCGAAAAGGGGGTAATAAGTATTTCTCCAAGCCAAATGCCAAAGATTCAATGATTGTAATCACTGCACCGGTCAAGATCTCTATTAAGTCCAAAAAGAAAGAATCAGAGAAAGCTGATTGTACCCAAGAAAAATGGAGGAAAAAACTTACATTGCAAGAGATGCAAAACAAAGAGTATCCTTTTCTTGACCTTGAAGTCCCCAAAATGCTTGATCAACTACTACAATTGAACATCATCAAGCTCCCAAAGATGAAGTGACTTGAGGAGGCTGGGGAGGTTAATGATCCAAACTGTTACAAGTACGATCGTTTTGTATTGAAATAAAGAATTTTGGGGTTAGCCAACCAAGGGAAGATTACGCTGGAAGAAGAAAATAAAAATGGCGAACTACTAACAACCTTAACTTGCCACGTGTCTTTGGATTCTTGATTTCTATACTCCTTTGCAAAGAAACTCAAAAGCCTGAAAGACTCATTCTTATGTCATCAAGATTAGAAATCTAATTTGGATCGGATTGACTTATTGACCTTGATTGCCTGCTTTTGCATGCGTCATCCTAAATCGGGGCAATGAGGATAATGGTGATAGAGTCTACTGATTCCAATGACAAGGATGGACCTTTGTCACCCGTAGAAGAAATAAAAACAAGTCATATCGTTTTCTCAGACACGTGCAATAACCATGTTTCGATAAGGCTCCAAGCAGAAGCCACAAAGAAATCGAAAGGCCCAAGAAGGTAGTGTTTGCATGGCCGAAAGATTCATAATATTCAAAAGTGACACACGGCCCCTATTACCTTGTGGAGTCTTTCCAAAATCAATATGTCCAAGTGATGCAGTTTCATGTAATGGACATAGCTGTCCAGAATCCCTAAACCTGTTGATGACTCACCTTTTTTACCTACACATATCCTAATTGAGCATGACTATCATCTTTTCAAAATATTTGTGTTTGCAAAACTTGCATGTCAAAATCATTTTCTCAGATTAAGATGGTTGCTTGGGTTCATGCACCCAATCGTCCTCTCTTCCTCACTGGATATCTGCGAGAGCAAAGAGTCAATAGGATGCTCTTTGGATGGTGGATCCGTTGTCAATATTTTACCTCTTCATACTATTAAAGAACATTACATCATGATGGATGAGTTTTTCCCTATCCATTGATGATACAAGGGTTTATCAAGGAGGACGAAGAAGCTATTGGATTTAGTTGTCTCGACTTACCATCGATGACTGACACAGTGCATTATTCGCAGGTCATTAGTGCTAAGACTTCATACAACAGTACTAGGCTACCTTGGCTCTATGAGAATTGTGTTATTCCATCTACCTTCCCCCAATGTTTCAAGTATTGCCACAATAGTGTTGTAAAAAAGAATTGTTTCCGATGACAAAACCTTTCACTAAAGTAGAATCATATTTTGGCCTATGCTAGTTTACCTGGCGACATTCATTTGTGAAGAGTTATCCTATTGTCTCTTCATCATCACCTAACACGTTTATATGGGTAATGAATTCGCCAATCCTTGAAGAGACAAAAAGAAGGGGTTGAAAAAATACGAAAGTCTAAACTAGGATCAAAAGCATGAGAACAAAACTTCAAAGGCGCCTGCGATTCTTCGCTATATGCCCAAGTTAAGAATAATGAGGATCAAGCTTTGAAAATTTTTGACTTTTCCTATCTCAGCTTTAACTAGACCAAACTTTTTACGCCATAAAGTGATTCATGCGACAGCATAGATGTTCTAAGCAGAGCATGACCATATGCCTTCACAAGAACAACAGAACGTTTGAGCCAATCACCACAACCTTCGCGCAAAGGCCATATATATCCTCAAGAGTCCAACTCCCTTAGAAAACTATCATCTGAAGCCATTGAGAAAAATGTGAATGGTTGCCCTCACTAAAACATAACTCAAGCACAAAGGCTTGCTGTTCAAAATTCATCATACTATCTTGGGTAACACTCCCCATCTACTCCTGTGCGTATTGTGATAAAGAAGTAAGCCGTCAATAGTCAAGCTGAAAATGTCACGCCCACAACCCGGCTATGCGGATCGTGGCACGTGAGGCCGACGGCTTGCTCGCCAAGGCAACCTTACCTGTACCTGGGCATTCTCCATTTAAATGCATCATATTTTCTTTTGCGACGCGTATCATACTACAATAAG
This sequence comes from Actinidia chinensis, assembly GCA_009663005.1. Lineage (NCBI taxonomy): Eukaryota > Viridiplantae > Streptophyta > Magnoliopsida > Ericales > Actinidiaceae > Actinidia > Actinidia chinensis. The sequence goes on along the minus strand of CM018906.1, from coordinate 24,454,297 downwards.
AAGCGTCACTTCCATACCGTACATGCCGAGCTGTGTCTAGTTTTTAACTTTACCTATCATTCCCAGGCTAACTTAAATCATACATACCCTTCAGACTACATTAGGGTCTAGCCCTCGAAATACATAACAAGCCCCCGTGCTACCAAAACTAAATATAGCTTCACCTCGTCCTATAGTTTTTCACTTTGGCTCCCTGAAAAGTTTCGAAAACGTAAGCCAAATTTTGTGATACATAAATGCATTAACACAAAATACAATGCAATTGTTTTTCATATCATAGTTAGCATAAACACGTAATTTTCATTTCTTTAACTTGAAGCTCACGTAAACTAGCTTTGACTATCATAAAATATACCGTGAGCATAAACATTTCATATATTTCTTGAAATCATGCACATATATCGTAGGTTTAAATACTCGCCATACATACTAACTAGCCGTATAGGCTATGGTTGGCTCTTTTAGTCAGAGGATCCTCTATCGTACCGGATGGTCTTATTTCACGTCCACCATCCGTCTAAGACTAGCTGGCTTGAATTAAATTCCCGCCAGATGGACCCCGATATCACCATGCATACATACTTGAACATACATTGCTTTTCATGTAAAGTCATCTAGACATGTTGAATCATCAAAACCTCCATCCATGGGTTTCAGTACATCGCATAACACATACCGTACTTTGAAGCATGGCATTTCATATTTAACTAAGGTTTGAGCATTGAACACATGGAACACATTTGATATACCTAATACATTTTGCAACATTTTGAACATACCTACGTTTTGTTCATAGCATTATGTTACTCACCTGGGTTTCTCTGGCTAGGGCTAACCGTGTGTCCCTACATTAGGTAGGGATTGTCAATACTAAGTTTATTGAATCGCTATTATGTATAATATGCTCTTCGACTTAACTTAGATCTTCTTATTCTAGTCACACCTCTACCAGGGTGTCTAAGTCGCAATATAGATCGATCAAGAGCCCCATAGAACTTGGGCAACATTTAAAGTTCTAAAGAAAAAAGGCCAATTTGCCTAAGTTGGTCTAGCTTTTCTAACTCCCGTTCAGGCCAAGTCTGGCGTTCGAACGCTTGACGTTCGGACGCTTGAAGCGTTCAGACCTATTCCTTGGGCGGTCGGACGCTCACTGGGTTTGACGTTGTGAACCAGTAACTGAAGCCTCGAATTTCTACCAAAACTCACACATTCAACTCCAATCTTTGGGAGGTTTCTAGATACTAAACAACTTAAGATAACTTGCATACTTCAATTTCAAACTAAAGTAACCTTTAAATCACAAGGGATCTAAGTTTAAAACCAAGCTAAAACCTAAACTATACAAATACCTACATTTATGTATTTAAGGTAGATACCTCTCTTAAAATCTGAGCTTGAGCTCTAAATGTCAGAAAATTGAACTTCCCAACTCTCCTTCTTCTCTTCTTCTTCTTCTCTCTCTTTTCTTTCTCTTTTTCCTCTCTCTCTTATGTGCGTTTGTATATGGTGTGGGGGAGTGTTTTGTATTGTGTATCTAGTTGACTGAGACCTGGGAAATCAGCCCATGTGGATCCCCCCTTGTAAACTCCCGGTGTTCCTTTTTTTTTTTTTTTCTTGTCATTTTTTAAACTGGTGCGTTCGAACGTTCCTTTCAGCTCGGACGCTGGAGTTCGGACGTCCTTTTAGGCGTTCATATGCTAAGACGGATTTTGAATCTGGCGTTCGTACTCCCTTGCCTACAGTTCAAACATGGCGATGACCTGAAATTTTTATTTTTGTCCTGGGTGTTCAGAACGTCCCATATGGGCGTCGGACGCCAAGAAAAAAAACTGGGCAGAACCTTAAATCTTAGTCTTGAATTACTATTTCTAACTTATATTAGGGTCTTTTTGAACTCTAAATCTTTAATTACTTACTTATTGGCATACACGCCAAGATTCCCTCACGATTTTATGAATTTTTAAACGGATTCGGGCATTACATTCTCCCCTCCTTTTATAAAAGTTTTGTTCCTCAAACTTGGCCTAACTCATCACGCTTCTATTTGCGCAACTCTGATAAAACTCTTTCCGTAGTATCATATGTCTAATTTTTTGATAGATACCGTATCTACTCGGGTTTAACTCCCATTGCGACTGCCTCTACTGCCCTACTGCCCTCTCAATTGGGGCACCTACAACATGGTAACCCGAGTTTAAACTATCAAGGAATGTCGGCCCTCCCCAAAAGCTTGGGTAGTTGGAAATTTACTCACATTGTACATAGACCCCCAAGAATTAATTGATAATGCAAGAGGACTAAACCTACCTCACTTCGTGGTGAACGTCATTCCAAAGAGATGATAAACGTTCTCTAATTTTCATCTTCTCTTCCAGTAGATTTCTTCATATGAGTGATTTCACATACAACTCGCCTAACCGGAATAAAACTTGTTCTAAGCACTTGGTTGCACTATCAAACGTCTCATCGGCGTTTCACAAGCTTAAATTTTCCTTACACCAAGGACAATGATGAATCACCTGAGCGGAGCGGGGTATGTACATATTTCCGTAGCATTGAAATATGAAAAACGTCATGTACTGTGAAAACGCTTTGGAGGAAGGAATGCGATCAGCAACGTTCCAAATTCTTTGAAGAAACTTCGAATGGCCTATGTATCTTGCTTCAACTTCCCTCTCCTTACCAAAACGATTTATCCCTTTGAATGAGATATTTTCAAAACAACGTGCCCCTCTCCAAACTCTAATCTACGTCTCCTACCATCTGCATAGCTTCTTTTGGCGACTCTGTGCCGTGTGACAGTCTCTGTCGAATTACCTTGATCTTATACGGTCGTCAGTTGAACAATTTCGGGGTCCTAACATTGTCGTTCTCCAACTCGGTCCAAAACATATGGCGACCTACATTTCCTCCCATAAAGGGCTTTTATACGGTGCCACTCCAATTACTTGCGTGAAAACTGTTGTGTAAGCAATTCTACAAGTGGTAGTGCATTTCCAATTTTCTTGAAAAACGAGTAAGTACCATAGCCGTCGTACTGTCTCTAAAGTCTGGATAGTTCTCTCTAACTGTCCGTCTATCTTGTGGATGGAAGGCGGTGCTAAACTTAGCTCAGTGCTAGAGCTAGTTGCAAGTTTTCCAAAACTAGACGTTAAACCTCGGATCTCGACCGAAATGATAGAAAATGGCGTTCCTTTGAAGTCGAATATAATCTCTGCTATGTAAGGTCTAGCGTACTTCAATAATGAATATGTAGTCTTCACTGGCAAGAAAGTGCCTGACTTAGTGAGGCGATCTACAATAACCCAAATGGCATTACAACCTCTGGTGAGTTCGGTAGTCCGACTACAAAATACATCGTGATCTGCTTCCCATTTCCACACATGGTGGGTTATTGGAGCGATTGTAATAACCTGCTGGCCTTTGATGTTCTACCTGACTTGTTGACATGACAAAACATTGCGACACAAAAAACATTCTGTATTTCCTTGTTAATTCCAGGCCACCAAATGTTTCCTTCAATCTCATATACATCTTTGTTCCTCCTGATGCTCGTTAAACTTGTTTATTATGGGCTTCCTCTAAAAAATTGTCTTTTTGACTTTGGGTATGTTTGGAACACATAAGCGGCCTGAAACCTAAGTGCCTGTCTTGTAAAGTAAAATCCGACTTTGGGAATTCACTAACATCTCCTCATAAACTTTCCACAAGTTATGGATATTTGGTGCCATCCTTTATAATTCTATCAAGGTCGGTTAAGCGATCCTGGTAAGAAAGCATTGTAGTAGTATCCGGTGAACAACTTATTCGATCTCTGCTTCTCTAACTCCTTGAGTAAGGGTACTTGGGACGTTAACTCGATTTTTTATTTTTGCTAGATTGACTGTCGACTTTCGGCAAAGCGTCGGCTACAACGTTGGCTTTTCCTGGGTGATACTGAATAAGAATATCGTAATCTTTTATCAACTCCAGCCATCTTCTCTGTCATCTGTTTAGTTCTTTCTGGGTAAACAAGTACTTCAAACTCTTATGATCAGTGAAAATCTTCACATTGACTCCATACAAGTAATGACGCCAAATCTCAACGCGAAATACCACTGCGGCTAACTCTAAATCATGAGTAGGATAATTCTTCTCATCGGTCTCAATTGTCTTGAGGCATAGGCAATTCATTTCCCATGTTGCATTAAAACGATCCTAAAACTCGAGTGAAGCATCGCTTGTATATCGTGAAACCTCAGTTCCGGGAAGGCAAAGTAAAAAATTGGTGAGATCTAATCGTTCTTTAATATCGAAAACTCTTATCTCACTTCTTATTCATCGAAGGAACGTTCTTCCGCGGTCTAGCTGTGTCAAAGGTGTTGCTAATTCTAGAGACATCCTCACAAAATCTCGATAATACCAGCTAAACCCATTAAAACTCCTAACTTCTGTCACATTCGTTGGCCTTGGCCAATTCATAATGGCTTTGACTTTGTGAGGATCAATTGGACACTCCATCTATACTGATTGATGTGTCCTAAACGTCCACACTTGATAGCCAAAAAACTAGCACTTCTTCAGCTTGGTGTACAATTCGTTCCGTTAAGGTTTGCAAAACCAAATGCCCTTAAGTGGTGCTCATGTTCTGCCAAAACTTTTAAACATACTAAGATATCATCAATGAAAACAAGAACAAACTTCGTCAAGAAAAAAATTTTGAATACTCGTTCATCAAGTTCCCATGATGCGGCTGCGCATTGGTGTGACTCGAACGGCATAACGAGAAATTCATAATGGCCATATCTAGTTCGAAAGTTGTCTTCTCTAGTCACTCACTCTAACTTTAGTGGTGATAACCTGATCTCAAAAATCTTTAAGAACACTTGGGCACCTGAAGCTGACAACACAAAATCATCCACCCTTGGCCAAAGGGTACTATTCTAATGGTAACCTTATTAGCTTCGGTAATCAATGCATAATCTTCATTGTTCCGTCTTTCTTTGTAACAAACAAAACTGGAGTGCCCCAAGGTGAAAGCTCGGACGAAAATAAATCCTTTCTCTAAACAGATCTTTGAGTTTGAATCTTCAATTTTTCAACTCTAAGGCGACATGCGATTAGGGCGGCTTTCGAAAATAGGTCTAGTCCCGAATTCAGATCTATAATAAAACTCAATCTCTCGGTCCATTAAGGAACCTGGTAACTCATCTGGAAAAACATCGGAAAATCGCAGGACAACATGAATAATCTTCTAAGGTTGGTGGAGAGGACATGAGTGTCAACTACACGCATAAGAATGCTTGACTTCCTTTTTGGTTAAGCGACGGGCTTTCATAGAAGAAATGAGGTAGGGAGGAGGCACACGCCCTACTCCTTCAAAAAGATTTAGTCTTGCATGACGCAAACGAGTGGAAACACTACTCGTTTAAGTTCGACAATGAGGACACGGTAGGAAGACAACCAATCCATGCTCGGGATGACGTTCAAAACCATGATTATAAGGGTATTAGGTCTACATTTACATAGGAACATATTGAACGGATCTAACATGAATTATAGACTCGTCACACAACATAGAATCCCCGGAGGGCAATGATATAATAAATCATATTCAGAGGGGTACTGGGAGGTAGTCAAATTAATACTCAAAGAATTTGAAACGATTGAAATGCGTGGACGTAAACCATAAGAATGTGTGCAGGTGACCACAGATGGGAAGTATATCTGACACAACTGAGGGGTAGCTGGGGATTTTCCTGGTACAAGTGCAAAAGTCGGCCTTGTCGTGGCTGATTATTTTCTCCTTTCAGCTGGCGCTTGTATAAAGGTGATGCCGATGTCCCCCAACTCCTTGAATTTACTTTCATAGGACAATCTCTTAATCTGGTGCCCTTCTTGGCCACACCCATAAACAAGCTCTACTTCCCATGCGACCTTCACCCCAAGCTTCTTCTGACAAGTTGGACAGTCAACAAACTCATTGGATCTACTACTTCATTGATCACTTATATTTCTTTGCTGGGCTGATGAATTTGCACTTGATGATCCTGAACTCTGTCGTTTTTGAACTTTGTCCCTCGACTCACATTGCCTCCGACCCTTCTTCGATGTTCGAAGAATTGAGACCCATCTCATTCAAGGCTTCCTCAGCAATTAGGGCTGCCTGAAGAAACTCCTAATGAGTAGGTCAACCGCCCAATATTTCCACTTATTCTTGATGTTCCACGTTAATTCAGCTTCAAACCTTCTCGCCTTGCGAGATTCCATGACACAATGTGAGGGGCATATCGCGATAGTTCTAATAAAACGTGGAATTGTACACTACTACGATCATGTCATTATTTAAATTCAAAAAACTCTTGAATCTTCTGATCTCGGGGACCATCTCGGGAAAAGTATTCCTCGTGGACACTTCCAAGAATCTAGGCCATAACCCAAATGGCTCTAGTGGCTTCTTCAATTACCACCAAATCAGTGCGGCTCCTTCAAACATGAACGTGGCAAAAAACAACTTTGTTCATTGAGTGCCCTAGTAAGACTTCGAAACCTCTCGATTTCCCAAGAGCCAGACTCTGCAGCCATAGGATCGGGCGTTCCATCGAAAAGTTGGAGGTCTCAGCTGCTAGAATGGCTTAATTATGGACGTGGCATCGCTCCGGCTCCTGGCATTGGCCACTGCCGGTTGTTGCGGTGTTCATCGTGATTATTGTATTGGGGACATCATGGAACACTGAACAAGTCCCTCTTAAAATCCTCTCTATTCCCGATCAACTCGATCTTCGGGCTCTGCTGCACCCTCTACGACTCGGCCTCTTCTAGGGGCAAATAACTTCTACAAAAATATCAAACTTTTAGCTATAGTCAAAATCACATGCTATACTGCATCTTTAGTTTAGCATATATAAAATACATCACTTAGCGTATAGATCTAGTCAGCCGTTAGATTTCTATCTAGACGTGACTCTATCATGGTTGTGTAAACCCTATAGATCTGTGCACGTGTAAACTATCAACCTTGATGCTCTGATTACCACTCAGTCACGCCCCGTAACTGTCCTTGCGGATCGTGGGCACGGATGGCGACGGGCTCGCCCGCCAAGGGGCCACTTACCTGTAAACATGTGCATCTCATTTAAAAAGGCCATATATTTTTCTTTTGCGGAAGCGTAATCATACTAAAATAAAGAAGTGTCACTTCCATACCGTCATGCAGAGGCTGTGTCTAAGTTTTTTAACTTTAAACCTACATTCCCAGGCTAACTTAAATCATACATACCTTCAAGACATAAATTAGGGTCTAGCCTCGAAATACATAACAAGCCTTCGGGCTACAAAACTACAATATAAGCTTTCAACCTCGTTTCCTATTAATTCTTCACTTTGGCTCACTGAAAAGGTTTTTGAAAAACGTAGCAAACTTTGGGAATAACATAATCATGAACACAAATTACCATGGATTGTTTTCATATCCTACATTATCATAGTTAGCATTAAACACGTAATTAATTTCTTGAACTGAGCCTCAGTAAATAGCTGACATATCATAAAATATACCGTTGAGCAATAACTATTATATCTTCTTGAAATCATGCACATATCGAGGGGGGGAACTTTTTTGTAAATACTCCAATACATAATAGCCGGTATAGGCTATGGGGTGGCTCTTTAGGCCAGGGATCTCTATATTACTTGGATGGTCTTATTTAGTCCCCAATCTGTCTGAGGGACTATCTGGATTTTATTAAGTCCCGCCCAGATAGGACCCGAGTATACAATGCCTAATACTTGAAAATCCCATTGCTTTCATGTAAAGTCATGGTAGACATTTGAATCATCAAATTATCCATCCATGGGTTTCAGACATAGCACAACAGCATACCGTCACATTTGAAGGCAATGGCATTCAGATTTAAACATAATGTTGATGCATTGAAAACATAGAGAAAACCTTTGTATATATATACTTAATACATCGAAAACATTTTGAACCATACATAAGGTTTTGGTCATAGGCTTATGTTTACTCACCTGGGTCTCTGGCTAGGTGCTAAATTTGTGTATCTACAATTAAGGTAAGGAATTGTCAATATTAAGTTTATTGAATCGGCTAATTTTGCATAATAGGACCTTCGACTTAACTTTAGATATTCTTATTCTAAGTCCAACTCTCTTAGCAGGCTGTCTAAGTCTAGATAATAGATCTATCAAAGAGCCCCATATAACTTTGGGCAAACATTTTAAAAGTTCTAGGAAAAAAGGCCAATTTGCCTGAAAGTGTGGTCTGGCGTCGAACTCCTGTTCAGGGAAAAGTCTGGACGTTCGGAACGCGTGGCGTTTAGGACGCTATTCTTGGGCGTTCGGGACGATCACTGGTTTGACAGTATGAACAGTAATTGAACCTAAGAATTTCTACCAAAACTCAAACAATGCAACTCCAAATTCTTTGAGAGGTTTCTAGGATATTAAATACAAACTTAAGAGAAACTGTCATACTTCAATTTCCAAAACTAAAGTAACCATTAAAAAAAATCCCACAAGGGATCTAAGTTAAAACCAAGATAAAAACCCTAAACTATACAA
>CM018906.1:24433235-24435735 GCA_009663005.1 Actinidia chinensis | reverse complement strand
TGTTTAATTTTATGAAGTAAATCCATGCTAGCATGTCCTATCCGATGCCAGAACCAAATATTTTCATTATAGCCGCAAGACAGGTAACATCTTAACTAACTAGACTATCAAAAATCAAAGGTGTATACATTTCATATCTAGAGACGATAAATAATATTTTTTATTAAGAGCATGCATAACATGCATTAATTGTTTACAAATAATAACCTTATAGGTTTTATCACATAATTGGTTATACTTATTAGATTATGATTAGGGCCATCAACAAGTAAAACATTTTCATGCAGATGAAGAGTAATTGTTACTATTTCCAACTCCAATTAATTTTCCATCTTGAATTATCACCAAATGTGACAAATCTTCCATCCTTGGCGGTGAAAGATGGAAAGTTGGATTGTATCCCGTCATATGTATTGAGAAGCGCTCGTCCAGAAACCATTTATCGAGCTCCCATATGACTTAAGGCATCCTACAAAATATAGCAAATACTCTTTTTGGTACCCAAAATTTTCTTGGGTCCATGAAGGTCAGGTTTAAGTACATTATTTTGTTTGGATACCAAGCTTTAGAGTGTTCCAATGGTTAATATTTTAGATTTGATCCCTTATAAGTTATCTGTGAATAGCTTTATTTCATAGGAATATAAGCATGTTAAATGTCAATTTTCCATATGACTTCTAAGTAGTGAATGAAGATTGAAGCAAGATTCTTTATCAAAGAAATTTTATACACTTTTTGAGTTTATTCTTAGAGCATATCCCAAACCGTCCTTGTTTAAAGAACTTTTGTCTTCCAAGTAGCATATATAAGTTTTCTTGGCCATCTATAAATTTGCTAAGATTTTGTTTTTAAGGCTTTAATGGTTTCTTTTAGCCTAGTATTTATCTTATAGAATCATTGATGACTTGATATTGGAGGTGAGATTATTGTTTCGTTAGTTTGTGAGGCAAATTTTCATTTTCATTTTTCAAAGTAACTATTCATTACAAAAATTCAGAGTTCTTTCTTTTTAAGAGTTATGTTATTGAGCAGTAGTTTTATAGTATTTTACATAAATCATCATAGGACATCTTGAAATTATTCATTAAGAAGGTTAATTTCATCATCAGTATTTAAAGACTTTACCTCAATTCTCCTTTTGTCATGAGCAAAAAAATTAGCCATACAGTTTCGCTCTGCTCTTGTTCTGATTCGCGTCCTTCTGAAAATCCCAAGTCACCTTCAAGACTTTCTGTGAATTTCTTTACTTCCTTCCTTAAGGCCGAGGGCACAATCCTAATTATAATGTCCAGGCTTGGTGAACACTCGAAGCAAGTTGGAGGGAACTTTTGTTTGGTTCGCGTAAGGAGTCCTTTCAGATTATGTCTTATGAATGTTTACTCCTTTCTCATAAAACTTTGAAGCGTGTGTGAGAAAGTGCCATTTCTTATTGTGTCAATCTACTCTTCTTCTTCCTTACTTCTTAATGAAGGATTTGAGTGCGCGACTTCTTTTGGGCTTTGCTTTTCTTCTTGTTTCCTTCAACATGATCTGCATGGGTCTGAGTAAAAACCCAAAAGTTCATCAAGACTCATCGTTGAGATCGTTTAGCTTCTTAAATAGCTGTGACTTTTTGTCATTCCAATGTTTTGGCAAGAGGGACCTAAGAATTTTTTCTCACATTTTTCACATTAGTATAATAGTTTTTTTCAAGAGATTTTAATGAAGTTATAATATTGTAATCTAGTACACATTTTAGAAATAGATTCTTCAGATTTCATACAAATAATTCATAATCATGAACTAACTCACCTACTGATTTTAGATTCTTTTAACTTGATTTTACTTTCTAAGTCACTTCATCAAGTTATTCTATATTTCCTTTCCTTTGCGGATTCGCAGGCGAGATTCGGTTAACTCCTTTGCATCTATAGCACATATAAAACATATTTATTACTTTCGCATTAAGTTTGAATTACGCATAGATCATCTTATATTATCCGTACATTCTTCCTCAGTTTTTAATGAGTTTTTTCTTATCACTATTTCGTGGGAATATAAAGACCATCCTAATAAGTTTCCAAGCCCCATAATCCAAGGCTTTGAATGTAAATTCCTCATCTTATTTCTTCCAATATGTATAATGAATTCCCTTAAATAAAATAGGCCTATTTGAGAAGTGCCCTTCGGCGAAGATCATATCCTTTGTGTTTGCCATATCGTACCTCTTTAGATGTTTTAATCCAAATATTAAGGTTAGGCTCGATACCATTGTTGGCCCAAATAATCACCCTGGAGGGGGGATAAAAGGGGTTGTTGGCAAACTTTCTTTTAATACAAATTATAACTTCATTAAAATTTATAATAATTTAATGAAAGGCAGTATAATGCAAAGATATAAATGACACATAATAAAGAGATAGGGAGAGAGATTCACACTCGGCTATTTCTAGTGTTTCGTCTACCTGACCTACATCCATTCCCCAAGCACACCACTTGAGCTTTATCCCCTAATCCAAAC
>CM018906.1:24420735-24423235 GCA_009663005.1 Actinidia chinensis | reverse complement strand
GGTATTCAAATTAAGCAAACTAAAAACGGAATCTTCATCAACCAAATCTAAATATATAAAAGATCTTCTTCAAGAAATTGGGATTAGAAAATTAAAAAATTTTATTGCAACCCCAATGAATTCAACAACTAAACTCGATAAGATGAAAATGGAAAAAAAAATATAGATTATTAAACAATATAGAGGAATGATGGTAGTTTACTATATTACGGCCAATAGGCCAAATATCAGTTTAGTGTATGCTTATGTGCGAGATTTCAATATGTCAAAAGATACACATTTAATTGCCCGTTTTAAAAGAATTTTAGATATTACTTGGCACAAGAGATCTAAGGTTTATGATATCCTTAAATTCACTCATTGGCTTTAGTAAGTATTCAGATGCAGATTTTGCTGGGTTCAAAATTGATCGCAAGAGTACAAGCGGGAGTACGTGTCACTTTCTAGACACTCACTTGTTTTCTTGGTTTTTTAGCAAGAAGCAAAATTTAGTTGCTCTTTCTACTGCTGAAGCAGAATATATTGTGCAGGGGTATTGTTGTGCTCAAGTTTTTATATGAAGCAAAACTGAAGATTATTAAAATTTAAAGTTTGATCACATACATTTAGATGTGATAATACTAGTGCTATGTAAATATTTCTAAAAATCCTAGTCTTCACTCACGAACAAACCATATTGAAGTAGGACATCACTTTATTCGTGATTCGATGTTCAAAAGGAGATGTAGAACTAAAATTTATTAAAGTACTGATTTTTTTCAATGGGTGACATCTTCACAAAATCACTTCAAGAGGACCGTTTCTGCACCATTCGTCGAGAAATTGTATGTTAGGCCTACAGAATTGCCATAATATTTCAGTTATTTATTAGTATTTATATAAATAATTTACTATCTGAATCAAATACCTCGTTTTAAGTTTTTGGGGAGAAAAATCTTATAAAACTTTTCTGGACTTCAAGCAAGCCCTCCTGTTGCTCACGAAGACAGTTTGTGTTCATCTCCAGTTCTGAATATTTATTTCCCAAGTTCATTTGCATAATGAATCTACAAGTTCTTCAGCTCTTTACTCTCCTGCTGAAGACCTCTATTCCTTCGTTGCAAATTCAAAACTTGAGTCCTTAGCTCTGAACTTCATTCTCTTGAACTTGCAGACGTTGAGCCATATTTGAAACAGAGAAGCACACTAAATCACTGGGTTGCCATAGAGTCATTAATGGCTTCGGAATCAGTCATATTCGCCAATAACTTTTTATCTTGTGGAAGTAATGATCTCTTTAGCTACCTATGCAGCAATTGCATCATCTAGCATCACGGAGCCATTGTTGAGATGACCTTTTTGAAGGTTTAAGAATGATGAACACCCATTTTGGTTGTACATTAGGCACAAAATTAGATCAAAATTATTTTAAGAAGAAGAAGCCATTTTTGAAAACTTAAGGAAAGAAACTGGAATTCTTCTTCAAAGAACCGAAAGGAGAAAAGAAGAAGGAACTATTTTGGGATCTAGGAAAAGAGATTTTTTTCGGACCAAAATATGGCCTAAAAGTCGTTCCTTCGAGCACAGCCGCATTTTACACTGACAAATCTTTAAATTGTGATTTTTTAAATTTTTATTTTAAAATTTTTTTTGGGTCAAGATCCAGCCGCATCACTCAACACCTATTCCCTGTCAAATCTCATCTATAATTCAATTGTCTTCTCTTTTTGCAAAGCCACATATTTCTGTTCTTAATTCATTCATACTCTGAAAGCAAATCTTTTTCTTCCTAGTTTCAGCCTATCATCACTTCTTAAGAAGAAAGGTGATGGAGCATGCAAACCTGAGTCATTACAAGTCTAAATTCTAAAAGCAAGAAGATGCAAAATCACAACTGATTCACAAAACAATAGAAGTTAAGACTATCTTGATCATGTCATCTAGAAGCAAGATTATTATTGATCATGTTTCTAAGATGAAGTATCTTTCTTTTCTTGTCATCATGGATTTTTCTAGCCATGATAATAATTGTGACAGAAGAGAGAAAGCACAATGATATGGGTGTCTAACTAGTGATATCTTTCCTGATTGCCATTTTTTCTTTCTTGTCATCATGGATTTGTCCTCCATGATAATAATTTGTGACAGAAGAGAAAAGCACAACTGATATGGGTGTCAACTCATATCTTTCCTATTGCTTGCCTCACCTCCTGGATTCATGTTCATATTTTTAGATCAAGCGTTCAATCAATTTTTATTATTAGAATCCTCATATGAAAGGGGGAGCATCTTCGCAAGGGAGCTTCTACATATCCTTTTTGTTGAGGTCAAAAGGGGGAGAAATAAGGTGCTACAAAAATTTTGTTATTCCCATACATGAGCTAATAATAAAATGCATTTCTTCTCAGTGATTTACCTACTTGCTTTGATCAGTAATAGTTATTACTATAATGTGCTTCAAATTTTATATCATGAATTTTGTCATCCACAAAAAGGGGGATATTGTTAGCGCTATGGCGTT
>CM018906.1:24405735-24413235 GCA_009663005.1 Actinidia chinensis | reverse complement strand
AAGTCCAGCATTCGCCGCAATATTCCTCAATAACAGTATGGGGCACCCCACTTTCAACTCAACTTTAAAAGGTGGTAAACTGGAGGATTCAATGAGTTTAAATATTCATTAGGATATCGTTTGTAAATGTTACGATCAACTCATCATCTTCAGTATTTTGTCGGCCGCTAAATATGTCGTTAGGCTCCCCTAGGAGAAATTGTTCAAATGTCGCATTATTTAAGCGTACAGGTCATTCCGTGACAAAAGAATCGGCGCTCAGTGAGGAAGGTTGGGGATCACAGTTCCTGGCACATCTAGTGAGGATAAAACCTTTGGACAATTGGTTGAAATTTCGACAAATGTGTATTGTTGAGGAAGGCTTTACTATTTCTTCGGATGCTTCCCAATCTAAAAACAATTGAAATCTATACTTATAATCTATGCAAGTAAATATAATTTACGAAATTTTTCATAAAAAAAAATTATTTATAAAGAAGATTAATAAAGAAATATTACCCCATCAAAAATGGCGAAATGGATATTTCACATCCATGTATTTAGGCGCATGTTCACATCTAGAGTCAAAACATGATATCATGCCATGGTAAAGTTTTTTTTTTTTTTTGTACAAGGGGAAAAAAAACAACCGGGACGCAAAGATGCAGACCACAATTTGCTCCGTTACTCCTTTGTATACTGGTAAGACTGCGAAAATCGCCACCCAAGGAGTACTGTGATACCTCCGGAAAGGATTGATATTATCACAAATATCTTTCAGTGGTTAGATCAACGTTGCGACACAGTATTATGTTGCACATGGAACTTCATCCCAAATATTGTTTGTCTCTCTAAACAGCTCTGCCTCAATGTTTGCTTCCAAACCCACAAATTGAATGTTCCCGTACTCCAACGGTTATGCAAAATGTCGAGTGTGCAGTTCTAACCCATCCTACCAAAAATAACATGATTGCAATTTCAGATGAAGCCACAGTAATTACGGTATGACCAAGCTCGACATTTTGTTGCAATTGTATTGTATAGGAACGTTCTTCCCGTTCCAGCCACCACAACCTAAGAAAAGGATAAATTCCTTTATTTGAAAACCTGAAAGAAGTGCTGCAAACATAAGCTTACGTTTGTTTGTCGTTTAGCCGATCAACATTAATCTGTACATCTATTTGTGCCCCGCATCAATCTGTAGTTGTCGTTGTTTCCCTATGAGTCTATACCAACAATCAGGCTCCAATTTCTAATTGGTTGTGGCATAGGGGGAAAGTCAGGTCAACATGGCCTGATTTTGAACAAATTGATTCAAAAAAGGTACAAACATATCTTCAATTTGGCCTCAGTTGGGTTCGGGATGGCAAAATAAGTGTCGATGAATTTATGTTGTGAGATCATGCACATATTTATGACCCAGAAAATTGATCCACAACACTCAGTGTGGTTGTGAAAGGACAACATGTGTTCGACTTACATGAACAATCTCCTTAGTGGTATCAGTGTTCATAATTTTGAAGCTTCTTGAAGGCATTGTAATCAATTCTTCATCATCTCATAAAAAGTTCCCATTGCAACACATGCCGATTTGGAATGAATGGTGCAACTGTCTCTTTGTTATGCCTAATCCTTCCATCTTATTTCCTTACTCCTGTCCTCTCTCCAAAAACCCCAATTTATTAATTGTGCGCAAGCAATTTCAATGAATCTTAGTCCGTTAACAATAGTAGTAGAAACGTAAATAGAATCTCTCACCGGAATTGGTGACGCGAAGTTTACATCCTACCAATTGCATTACCAACTTTGTCTCGGGGTTCATATTTGTTGTGTCTTGTGCCAAAAACAAAATGATGCGGAAATTCTTGGTAAGTGGAATGCCGAGCAGCGTCATTTGAAGTGAACATGCAAAAATATCGGTAAGAGTTGACATATTCCCGGCAGCTCTGGAAATAATGAATTCATCGACTCAGTTTCATCAAAAATAACATGATCTTCAAGTAAATGAAGTGCTAGTCGGACCAAAACTGTTGAAAATTCCTCGTGGCAGATTATGACCAATATTCGCCTAGCTGCTTCTGGAGCTTCCAATATACCTTGAATCGATATATTGTTGGATCTCATCTACTCCTCCTAACCCCATGTTGTGCCGATCATGACCCTTATAAATATACTTGTGTATATATTAACACACATCTCATTCCCGCCACAAACTTCCACATTGATATGGACAAGTGAACATTTTGAAGATTGGGTGATGATTAAACGTGTGATATCCATGGAATCTTGAAATATTTGCAGTCATCGTGCGAAAAATAAGTGGGATTGCAGTCATCGTGAGAAAAATATCAGGTGATGATTAAACGTGTGATGAGCCATTGAATCTTGAAATATTTCAAACATTGTGTCTGGACTACCAACAAATGAGATGGCAAAATATTCGTGGACCAACTTGATCAGGTCCTCCAAACCATCTGCACCAAGATTGTCAAAACCCTTGTAAAGTTAGGCCCGAAGTTATACCTGATTGAATCTATGTAATTCAATTGACTTTGCTCAAGTTGCTGTAGACCAGGCAAGCACAGGCATCTACCAAAATCTTGAAATGTTTTCCTGCTCTCAAAATAATTGTTGAATAACTCTTTTAATCCGTTCAAACAGACGATACTATAAAATTGCAACTGGAGGAGGCAATCATTACAGGTGGACCGCGTATAGGACAGTGCCATTTTGTTTCTAATTTGTGTGTGGGTTTTTTTGGTGTTTTTTTTTTTTTTTTTGTGGTTTGTTGCTTTTTTTTTCTTTGGTCCCATCAAGCTCCCCGCGATGGGAACAATTTTAAAACATAATGCAATGGTAAATAAGCTGGGTGAACATTCACTAATACGCCTCCAACTCATATTTCCTCTGAGAGTAAGACAATGTCTATCATTCCGTTGACTGCGGTGCCATCCCCTGGGTAATATAACTGACAATCTCATCTGATGTGGGAAGATTTATACCGTTCTTCTGTCCGTCGCGACACTATAATGGAGATATCACCCGCTTGTTCTGATTGATTTAGGAGTTCATAGCTTGGCGGTATTATTTGCAAAAACCATTATACTGCCCAGTAAAGTTCCTGGATAGTTTGGAGTACATCTCTTCTCAAGTGAGGATTTCTACGATTGCGGAAAACGTTCAAAGCCCGAATGGGGGTCATATATGTAAGTTGAGCATAAGTCCTTCATGGCCAGGTTATGGAAGTAGTGCTCCCGTTCTATGGCGGCAATTCCCCATGGATAGTGAAAGATCTTGGACCCCTTCCAGCAAGTATTATTGGATCCATTTAGCACCCAAACTCGTTAAAAGCATTAGATGCATATATTCTCGGATATATTTTTCGAAAAGATTTAGATGATCAGTATTGCATCCATAGAATGCTGAAGCTGTTGGAGGGGGAGTTTTAAGTAGAGGTAGTTGAATCTTTCTGACCAAACAACACGTTCCAAAACGGGGGCCTATTAGGTGAGTTGCTAATTTTTACCAGCCAATGTAAGGCTAAAAACAATTTGGACATGATACATCCTACTGCCGACGAAATGGCGATCTAGAACTCTGCGTGCCGATCTACCACTGTACTGTTTATGAACCTTAATTCTCATATCACTACAAAGATTTTCGTGTACACGTGGAGTGAGAAGTTTGCCTACAATATGTTACAGATATATATTAATTTTATCATGCGACATCAATATAGAACAACATTTTACAATTTTACTTAAACAATTTTGTTCTGGGTTGTGAAGTTGTGCTTGACATAGGTAACTCCAATCTCAAAGCGTAGTTCCACTGTCTTGTGATTAACTTCATTGAACATCTATAGTTAGAATAGAAAGGCTCACCAAGATTTCGTGGAGGAGGCATAGCATGGTAAGTCTACCTGGTTGCTAGGTTTAGGATGACTAACCACACTCAGCCATAGTGGTTGGAGTTCTTCACAACAATTTGCCTTACCAAATCAGGCGTTCGTGGATTAGAGTACTAAGAGATGTGACTCCAAGTGGTGTGTAACCATTGTACGTTTAGGTAACATGATTAGGATGCCTGTGGACAGATGTCGATTAAATAACATTTGTTGTATTGTAGACCCTTCCAACCAATTGCGACGACGACGTCTTGATGTTAAATTGGAAATAGTGTAGGTTGAATACATTTGAGATTTCTCCCGTTCTCGTCGTGTGCGTTGTGCCAACACAGATTTTGATATAACATTATCACGGGGTGCCTAAAATATAAATTTGTAGCTATGTTAAAAATAGGTTTAACAATACCTTTCAATAGGAAGTTCTTTTCCCCCCCCCTAAGTTGGTTTAGAAAGAGATAGACAAAGGAAAATTGTTTTTTAAACTATAAATTTAGGAAATTCAATTTGACATGATGTACTTTTTTGGTTAGGTCTCAACTTGCTTGTGTTTTTAGTGGTTGTTCATCATGAAACACATAAGAGATTAAAAAATCTTATAGTTATACAAATCTGAAATATTAGTTTCAAGATACAAAAAAATAAAGAATATACATCAATAATAAAGTTTCAATTGTCACACCCCTAAAATTCTGATTTAAATACTTTTAAAAATTGGCTTGAAAACATACTGATTTAGCAGATGGATGATGTAGCAATTTCCTTCCCCTCGAGAGGTCATTGACATTGTCTTTGCTTTTTTCTTTTCTTTAAAAAAAGTATAAATAAGTTATTAAAATTCAGCATAAAAAAATAAAATAAAGGCATAAGTTTAAAATATAATGTCATTGGTGGGTGTAACCTCAGAAGGCGATAGCATTAACTCCCTCATCACGAATAACAACAACTTTATTTTTTGCCGAAGAAAACTGGTACCTTAGACAAAGGCAATTGAAAGGTGTATACCAATTTAATATTCAACTATGGTAAAATAATAAAAATAAATAAATAAAGGGAGAGTAGTTGTTATGTCTCTTCTAGTTTCCATCTAGCTGTTAAAAAAGCAAATGCAAAGTTCAAATAGTCTCAATTGTTGTGTTAAACCTATAAGAGTAATCTATAAGAAGAAAGAAGCACTTACATTGCCAAATATTGTAAGATTATCCATGAATAGATAAGTAAAATTAGTGCTGTTGATAATGATGCACTATTAGTGGCAATTATATCAAAGTCAGCACACAAAGAAAATACAACATCTAAATGGGATCGACTTTTTATATGAATGAGAGAGAGAGACCTGAAGCTCTTCTTGCCGGGACAGGGCACAACCACTTTTGATAGAAACCAATGCGGAGTTTCGAATTATAGAATAATCACATAAAAATTTGACTTTACATATCAAGTCCCCGTGTGATGAATAACAAAAACCATATAGTTCTGTTACCGCAAGGTTGGTTTCATTATAGTTGGTCAATTATAGTTTGTCGCAAGTTGGTTCACATTATAGTTGGTTTCATGACTCACATTATATCTAAATTCGGTTACAGAAAAATAAAAAATAAAAAATAAATAAATGAAATGGAGGAGAAAGGATCAGAAACCTTCGTCAACTATTTTCCTTCTTTTGTTTTTTGAGGAAGCAAATGAAAAGGTTGGTTCCATTTCAATTCCGATTACCAGTGTTTAGTCCAGCATAAATAACTTCTCTCGGGAAAGGAAACAATAGGTTGGTTCCATAAATTCTCAATTTTGAAAAATTATCAATTTGAACTCCTCCTTATAAGCGTTTGCTTTCCAAAATCATGACTCCTATAATACAAACATTAGAACTTCTCTTCCACCATTTTCGTTTATTATCTCGCGAAGCAAAAAGAAGGTGTACACAAAAGAGAACCAGAAAATGGCAATAAAAAGAAAGGATTTACTTTTTTTTGGCTACAATTTCTAGTTAGTTCTAACAGTTAACTAAAAGTAGCAGTTAATCAAAATCTCATCCCCCCGTTCTTTCTTTGGTTTTTCAATCCCACAAATTAATTGGTCATCTATAATAAACAAATCAACTCATATAAAATAAAAATTAAATAAACAACTTAGGACCAATTTATGGCTGCACCACACTTAGTTTTTCATTCCGCCAAAGTTAAAATTTTTTTACCATGATAAACCTGATAAAATTATACTTTACCCCCTCCTACAATTAAAACACTCCATGTCTTTGTTCAAAGATTTAAGAAATTATTATTCATAACTTTGCTCTATTTGACACTCCCGGGTTAAAAAGAAGATGTGACACTTGATTTAGATGAGTAAATTACACAGCTATCCCTGAGGATATTTAAAACTTTAAATCAGTTACTCAATAACTATGCCAAAAGCCATACCTTGAAGACATTTATATTTAATTATATTCTTTGGTTCTGTTTAATGGAGAGAATTTCAAAATAATTAAATTTTTTGTCTTTTCATAATTATTTTTTTTTAAAAATAATTAAACAAAAAAAGTCAATTTTCACTTGCTAATATCATTTTCAATTTTTTAAGAAAATCAATTTTCAAGTTCTGCGGTAGTAATACTAAAGGCTAGTTCTTTTTAGCTAAATCACGCAATACCCATCTACTAATGAAATCGTCCCAGTAGTTTGCATGTGTTCTCATTGGTTATAACTTATATGGGAATTTGAGTTAAAATGAACATTCTTTGCTATATAATGTTTAGCTGAACTTTTAGAAATGCTTTGATATTTTCTTAAAACTTTTTGGGGGATTTTAAAATGAATAAAAAGTATCTTTTGGTTCTCAAAAATAATATTATTTTTAAACTAAGCATTGTAGTTTTAATCAATAATACATTTTAAACAAAAAAAACTGTTCTCACTAGTATAATTTTATTATAATAACTAGAAAAGTTGGAATTAAATATAGTTATTTCTCGGAAGAACAAAAAAACATATAATTTTATTAAAAAAACAAAAAATTAGCTCATGTAGGAAAATTGTAAGAAAGTCGTGTAGAAGTACATGGGGTTCATAGTTCTGGGTTAGAAAGTACTGATACCAACAACCAAAACCGACCTCTAACAATTTCACTGACCATCAGAAAAATTGTCAAAAACAATCAGAAAACATTGGCCTCCAAGACAATCATTTTAAGCAACAATTTGAAGTTGCCAGTTAATTACTTGCCACACCTAGCAAGCTATTAAGGGGTTAGGTTCAATTGACTTCTGAGAAGAAAAAACACAGTCAGCTTCCAAAAATTAGGAACAAAAAAAATGCACTCTTTGAAAATGCATTTGTGTATAGGAGTAGCCAAAATTCGAGTCTTCACAGTCGTCGTTTGGTCAGTTGTGAAGGCCAGCACCAAACCAAAGTACAACTCATACATTACATACTACCCCCCTATATATATATATTAGTAATGCCCGTGCCCACGGAAACTAACACAAAAAAAATATCATGAGAGTTTTACCACATATTTAAATGTTTAAATTTAAAACATCAAATATGTATAACATAAACTTAACTAAACAATCAAGAAAAAATAGTAACATGGAAACAAACTATCAAAGTCTAGCTACA
>CM018906.1:24383235-24388235 GCA_009663005.1 Actinidia chinensis | reverse complement strand
AATCAAGTCACTGTGGTTGTGGTATATGAAAGTGGTTTCGTTTTATGTAAGCTATAGAGATGCCGCAAGATACTCTAATGGATGGTAATGTTATTGAATCAAGGTGTACTAGGTGTTGTTGTGTATGTACAATGTTTGTTTTCCTTGCTCATTTGTGTGATGATGGAGTTATAGTGTGTATATGGTAGATTTTAAAAGGAACAGAAAGAGATGGGTAGTGCTTGCTGAATGAAAATTCTCCACCTACTGATAGCTCGAGATAGGAACATTGCCCACTTAGGCACTTAGGATCATGTTTCCAAACATCTCTCATAATCTATGCTGAGTTTGCCTCAACTCCCCCAAATGATCTGAGCACCTTTACAATGCCACCTCGCCCATGGGCGAGGTTAACTATCTCGCCTACCTAAGGATAAAATCAATGTGAGACTCCACCTCCTCCTGAACTCCTACACTCACGGCACTACCTCCATATGACATCCTATTGATTGTTCTTCAATATTCGCGAGATCACCTTCCATACTTAGCTATTTGACGTTTTCATTGTGATATTCTTGCATGGCGCTCCATTCTCCATCTATAGAAGGCCGTTCCCCTTTCACCATAAGAAGGTATGAAAAAACTGCTCTCTCACTCTCTGAGCCTTATACAATCTTATTAGCTGTGCTCTATCTAGTTTGATCGCCTTAGTTTGATCTCCAAACCAAAGGGGTTTGAAGCAGCCTCACCCTGACCGGTAACGTTTGGTCTCTTGCGTAGGTCGCCTAAGGCCAATATCGGGCTTAAGGAGCAATTCTAACTATTGGTTCCTAATCCTAAATTTCTACCACAATAATTTGGTGCCATTTGTGGAAACGACGGTTCTCAACTTTGTATGCACTTGCGTAGCCGTTTATTACCTACACCAAATGTCAACAACCCTCTAGACAATAGAGTTCACCCAATGGCTAATACTAGACAAGCTCTAGATCTTGAAGGCAATCATCATAAAATACATGGAATCATTGAGTAGATCAAGATTCTGAACGAGATCAATGCCCTCCTGATATAGCACCTTGCCACGAACAATCCACCTTCTCCCGTTGCACTTATTTTGGAAGAGGCTGATTGATCTTATCGTCCTTACAAAGCTGGCGACCAGGTTTCCAAAAGTTATCATAGTACTGGATGCTCAGATTGATGCTGTCAATATAATTGCAAACTCCCCAATCATTATGGAAGCCTTGATTAGATAGACTGAGCCTCCATTCAAAGATAGGGTGATGAAAGTCAAGGTGTCATCCAAATTCAAGCTGTCATCCCAGCTAAGGATGTATGAAGGGAAGACAGATCCGATAAACCACCTAGACTCATACAAAACTTAATGATACTCTAGGGGCACTTAGACAAAGTGATATGCAATGCCTTTTTCAATAACTTTAAAGGGATCAACGAGATCATGGTTCAGAAAGTTATCTTCGAGAACCATTGCTTCATTTGTTGACCTGAGTAGACTTTTTGTTGCCAATTTTATGAGTTGTAGAGTCAGGCAGAAGAATGCCTCTCACCTTTTCGTAGTTCAACAAAAAGAAGGGGAGAGTATGAAAGACTACGTCAAGCTGTTTAATTAGGCTATTCTGAAGGTAGAAGACCACAATGATAAAATGGTGATCATAACATGATAAAGGATTTTGACCTGGTCTTTTATTCAATTCCCTTTCTAAGAATGTCCCCGAAACCTTGTCAACACTCTAGAGCAAGGCTTACAAGTATATTGTGGCAAAAGAGTAAGCCGAGGCCAAATGCAGGAGATGAGGAAGGGATGATCACAAGAGAAATGAGCTTGATACCCGGCAAGCAAACTATAGGGATGAGGTGAAGAGCAAGAGGTCAGATTGAGATACTAGGAATACACATGAGGTTTCTAGTGACTAAGCGTAGGATTGAAGCAAAAAACCCAAACCAAATTCAAGCCCTACTCAAGATAAGCTCGCCTAGGAATACACAAGAGGTGCAACAACTGACTGGGAGAGTAACCACTATTAATAGATTTGTCTCAAAGTTGGCAGAGAAGTGCTTGCCATTCTTCAAAATTCTAAGGAAAAACAAAGATTTTGAGTGGACAAAAAAATCTGAGGTGGAGTTTCAGCAACTTAAGGAGTGTCTTGGGTCACCTCTATTGCTCACGGTTCCCAGCATTGGTGAGGAACTCATCCTATATCTATCTGTGTCACCTAATACAGCGAGTGCAATGCTTATCAGGGAGGAAGATAAAGTTCAGAAGCCCGTATACTATCTCAATAAAGTCCTCATAAGGGCTGACACTGAATATTTAAAGATTGAGAAGCTCGCCTATGCCCTTTTAATTGCTATGAGAAAACGTTGCCATTATTTCCTGGCTCATCCCATTGTTGTAATAATAGATTAACCCTTAAAGCAGATTCTCCAACGACCTGATATCTCAGGGTGATTACTCAAAAGGTCTATTAAGCTGAGCGAATTTCACATCAGTTACCAACCAAGGATGGGGATCAAAGCTTAAGCATTGGCCAATTTTATAGCCAAGTTCACGTATGATGCAGGTTCAAACCCCTAGGTGGAAGCCCCTGAAGAGCAAAACCAAGGTGATGACCTCGCCAGATGAAAGTTATTCGTAGATGGGTCATCTAACCAGCATGGTTCTTGTGCAGGACTCGTCCACCAAACTCCTTTAGGCTAGCAGATGCAGTATGCTATACATATTGGGTCCAAATCTACCAATAACAAGGCCGAATATGAGGTTCTTCTCGCCGGATTGAGAGTTGCTTCCGAATTAGGCATAAAATCTTTAGACACCTTCAGTGATTCTCTGCTTGTGGTGAATCAAGTCCAAGGGGATTACCTCACCAAGGATCTTCAAATGGTTGCTTATTTGGGCGAGGTAAAGGCCATATCAATGAAGATCAAATATTTTAAGATTTGCCAAATTCCCAGATAAGATAATAAGAAGGCAGATGCCTTAGCCAACTTAGCCTCGACCTTCAATTTCATCTAAGATAGGAGTATCCCCCTAGAGTTCTTGCCAAATCCTAGTATTGATATCACCAAAATCATCTATCAAGCTACAGCAGATTCGACGTGGATAGATGACATTATTGCATATCTCTGAGAGGGAAAGCTACCATCTGTGTAACACCCCGAACCCATGAATGTCATTTTATTTCATAAATTAAGGCTTTTAATTTAATTAATATGGACGTTCAATTTTATTTTAGAATCCAAGGAGTCAAAGTGACCAATTGGGAGAAAGGTTACACTAAGAAGTCATAGAGGTGGGCACATGGGATTAAATCCCATGTGTTTCTTCCTACACCAAACACACCCACACACCACACAAATTCGAAGAGAGAGAGAGGAGAAAGAGGGAAAGAAGAGAAGAAGAAAGGAAGAGATAGAAGGAAGAAGGATTAAGGGAGAGCTTGGAGAGAGAGCTCAAATCTAAGCCATTGAAGACTTCATCAAGCTCCAAAGAGGTGAGAAATTTGATATATGTATATGTATATGTGTATATGAGTTTGAGAAATTCTTGGGTTTTGCCTTAGTCGCTCTAGGAAGTTAAATGCTAAGTTTGAAAAACTCCTTTGAATCCCAATTGACGTACATTGAAGCCTGGAAATCCCCATTGAGAGGAATTGAGTGTTATATTACAAAACCCCTAAATTCTCATGTTAGGGTTTTTGATTAGTTTCAATCTTAGATTCCTCTTGTTCCGTTGTGTATTTTCTGTCCAATTTGAGTCATGTTGTCCCTTTTAGTGTGTATTTGAACTATAGAAACTTTGATGAAGTTTGGTTTTGACTTGGAGTTGAAAAATGAGATGAGGAAGACAAAAAAATTCAAACCAAAGAAATTGCCCGCCATCCAAATGCCCCGGTCTAAATGGAAGTTATCCTCTGCAAATTCAAATGCCCCCGTTCGCATCAATTCTTAATGCTAAGCCTATGTGAAAAGTTAGTCTCTGGAAATTCAAACGCCCCATTCGAAGCTGTTCGAACACTAAAGCCTATTATGAAAAAGTTAGTCTCTGGAAAATTCAAACGCCCCATTCGAAGCTGTTCGAACACTAAAGCCTATTATGAAAAAGTTAGTCTCTGGAAATTCAAACGCCCCATTCGAAGCTGTTCGAACACTAAAGCCTATTATGAAAAAGTTAGTCTCTGGAAATTCAAACGCCCCATTCGAAGCTGTTCGAACACTAAAGCCTATTATGAAAAAGTTAGTCTCTGGAAATTCAAACGCCCCATTCGAAGCTGTTCGAACACTAAAGCCTATTATGAAAAAGTTAGTCTCTGGAAATTCAAACGCCCCATTCGAAGCTGTTCGAACACTAAAGCCTATTATGAAAAAGTTAGTCTCTGCAAATTCAAATGCCCCGTTCGAAATGAAAAAGTTAGTCTCTGGAAATTCAAACGCCCCATTCGAAGCTGTTCGAACACTAAAGCCTATTATGAAAAAGTTAGTCTCTGCAAATTCAAATGCCCCGTTCGAAATGAAAAAGTTAGTCTCTGCAAATTCAAATGCCCCGTTCGAAATGAAAAAGTTAGTCTCTGCAAATTCAAATGCCCCGTTCGAAATGAAAAAGTTAGTCTCTGCAAATTCAAATGCCCCGTTCGAAATGAAAAAGTTAGTCTCTGGAAATTCAAACGCCCCATTCGAAGCTGTTCGAACACTAAAGCCTATTATGAAAAAGTTAGTCTCTGCAAATTCAAATGCCCCGTTCGAAATGAAAAAGTTAGTCTCTGGAAATTCAAACGCCCCATTCGAAGCTGTTCGAACACTAAAGCCTATTATGAAAAAGTTAGTCTCTGGAAATTCAAACGCCCCATTCGAAGCTGTTCGAACACTAAAGCCTATTATGAAAAAGTTAGTCTCTGCAAATTCAAATGCCCCGTTCGAAATGAAAAAGTTAGTCTCTGCAAATTCAAATGCCCCGTTCGAAATGAAAAAGTTAGTCTCTGGAAATTCAAACGCCCCATTCGAAG
>CM018906.1:24358235-24368235 GCA_009663005.1 Actinidia chinensis | reverse complement strand
CTCACGAATCAGGATAAATTCGTACCTGAAATTAAGTGTATAGTAAAGGTGAGTACTGAAAAGATTAAACAATGGAATGATGCTTCAAGCCAAAATCATGAGTACATAATCATATAATGAAAACAGTGATTAACTGAAAAATATACTTTCATTTATACCAAAAGTATACTTTAATTTCAATCCATAATTTCTCCATCCAATCAATTCTGATTCGAGCGTTTCTCAAAAAAGAATATTTTAATTCCTTTGAATAAACAATATCAAAATACACATTTTCAAGTTGTAATTTCTCAATGCAACAAGTCTCGCAAAATTTTGATTTTTCTCACAAAACATTACTCCAAAATTAGAATGACACACGTCACTAGTAATACCTAACCGGCCCTACTCTCGGACTTTCACCGAAGGTTTGACATACCTAAGATCGGCCTATTCTGGACTTTCACCGAAGGTTTTGACAATCAAATACACTGGCCGCATTCTCGGTCATAAAACCGAAGGTCGACATCCCTCCCGCGCGGGGTTGTATTGTTGCCATCTAGGATTTTATTTCAGGCTTAATCTAAGCCATCTAATTTGTGTATATCTAGCATGTCATCTCAACAACCATTTTCCAGATTCCAACAGACATAGTGACTAACAGATTTAATGTAAATAACAGAAATATTACAAAAATCATAAGCATCAAACCACATCCATAAAAAAAAAAAAAAACAAGTGAACCCTCGTTACCATTTCCTTATAAATCACGTTTTATTGTTAAGTTGAATACTCAAAAGAAGGTCTCAATAGATTGATATAAGCTATTACAACAAAACCAAGTAAAACCCAACAAACTAACCCCCTTACCTCAAATAATAAATACTGCATCTCCCAAAAAAAAAATGAAGAAGCTAGAAGATGAAAATGAATCCAAAATACTCGATCTCTGATATTATTGCTCATACGAAGCCCACGGTGAGTAGATAATTTATCTCCAATTGCAGGTGACCCCCACTGGAATCACCACTCTACTCACCCCGATCTAACACTCTAAACACAATTCTCTCTGTGGTCAAACACATAGACGAAGAGACGAATTTCGTGAGATAAGGAGAGGGCTAGGATCCGGGTGAGAGAGGAGAGAAGTGGATTATAAAAAAAAAGAAAAGAAAAAAAAAGAGAAAAGGGAAAGAAAAAATAATAATGATGTTGGGGATGAATTGGGTTGGGGGATGATGATGTTGGGAGAAGTGTTTGAAGCTTCAAACGGTTATGAAGGAAGGGATCCAACGAAGGACGATCTACAGCCTTGTTGATTTACACCAAATTAAATTTAATTTTGGATCCAAATTAAACCCCAATTAAATATAAGCCCACATCATTACATCTAAGTCCAATATCCCCTGTGGCCAATAAAAAAAAAATACTTAGATCACTAATTTACATGTGGTCTAATTATATTATTTATTTATTTACATATTTATTTATTAGTTATTTATTTATTTTGTAAAACCTTAAGCGAACGCCTAGGCTAAATTCAGACAGATTTAGCATTTTCATTAGAACATTTAAATGTTTGCCCAAGTTATAAGGGTCTTTAATAGCTATAAAAGGGATGACTTGAGGCCATGTTAAGGAGGCTTGACCTAAAAACTAGAATATTAAGAGTAGTCAAGACTTTTATTGGTTAATCGTCTAATTTGACCCCTTAGTATGACGATTCCTTACCTCCAATTGTAGGATAGCGGGTGTTGTTAGTGGCCTGACCAAGAGAACCCAGGTGAAGTAGCGAGGCATGAATTAAAACATGTATCTTCCAAAAAACTGTTTTCAATTATATGATATAAGCAAATATTTTCCATGTTTCATGCATAAAATGGATTATGTATGCTAAAAATGTCACGTCTTGCAGAAGTATACACATTGCTATTATGTTAATGTATAGAAACCCATGGATACATGGTTTAACAATGAAATGTCTAGCAATTAAAATTACATGAAAAGCAATTTATGTTTAAGTATGTTAGCAGGGTGATACTCAGTCCTTTCTGGCGGGACTTTTAATCACAGCCAGAATCCTCAGAGGATGGGGACGTGAAATAAGACCATCCGGCACGAAGAGATCTCTGGCCTAAAGCCACCCTATCCTATATGGTGTAGTATGTTATGCCGTATTTACACCCTACGATATGTGCATGATTTCAAAAGATATGAAATGTTTATTCTCCGGTATGTTTTATGATTGTCAAGCTATGTTTACTGAGGCTTCAAGTTAAAGAAATGGAATTTACTGTTTTATGCTAACTATGATATGTAATAATATGAAACAACCATGTTATTTGAATGTTCATGTCATTTTTGTTTTCATAAAGTTTGTAGCTTACGTTTTTTAAAAACTTTTCAGAAAGCCAAAGTGAAAAACCATAGAACGAGGTGAAGCTTAGAGTGTAGTTTTTTGATTGCCCGAGGGGCTTGTTATGTATGTTTGAGGGCTAGACCCTAATTTATGTCTTGAAAACTATGTATGATTTCCTGTCTAGCCGGGAATGTAAAGGTAAAGTTAAATACTTAGACCCAACTCTATAATTACGTATGAACGTGATACTTTATTATATTTTTAGTTATGACGCGTTCCGCAAAGAAAATTTATTATGTCATTTTGAATGAAAAGACACAGGGTTCAAGGAAGTTGCTTGCGGGCACCGTCGGCTATCACGCTACCCACGATCCGCATAGGCCTGGTTCGGGCTGATAGTGTGGTATCAGCTCACAAGGTTAATGGTTTACACGTACCCAGAGCTATTGTTACCCATGAGATAGGAATCAGGCTAGATAGGAGTGTGACGATTAGTGATCCACGCTATGTGCCATGCTACGCTATGCTATATTAGAATGTAATGTATCTAATGCATGAAATATGTCTAAATGTTTTGATAGGATTTTTGTAGAAATGTTATGCCGCCTAGAAGATGCCGAGGTCGTAGAGTGTTAGCAAGCCCGAAGACCGAGTTTGAGACCGTATAAAGGATTTTCGAGGGACTTGGTTCCAAGTGGTTCCATGATTTCATATACCAATAACCACGATGAAGCACCGCAACAACCGGCAATTGCCAATGCCAGGAGCCGGGCGATGCCACGTACCATAATTAAGTCAATTCCAGCAGCTGCCTACCTCCAACTTTCTATGAACGCCCGATCCCATGGATGCATAGTCCTTGGCTCTTGGGAATCGAGAGGTGTTCGAAGTCTCCATGCCCCGATGGAACGAAAAGTGTTTTTTTCGCATTGATTTGGTGGCAATTGAAAAGCCACTGGATGCCATTGTGGTTATGGCTATATTTTTGGCGAAGTGTTCAACGAGGAATTTTTCCCGAGATGGTCTGATATCAGAAGATTTCAGAGTTTTTGAATTTTAAAGGGCAAAGGAACATGAATCATAGTAGGTACACTGCCAAGTTTATGGAACTACACGATTGCCCTCATATTGTGTCGACGGAATCTCGCAAACGCTAGAAGGTTTGAAGCTGGATTACATGACCATCAGATAAGGGGAAATATTGCAGTTACCTACTCATCAGAGGTTCTTCCTGTGGTCCTATTGCTGATGAATCTTGAATGAGATGTCTCAATTCCGCGAAAATCAAATAAGATGATGCGGAGTAAATGTGAGAGAGGAACAAAATTCAAACGACAGAGTTTATGATTGTCAAGTGGGACTTCATCAGCCCAGTAAGAATCTAGTGATCAGGAAGTAGTAGATCCACTGAGTTGCCGACATGTCCAACTTGTCAAATAATCATTGGGGTGAGTGTTCGCTGGGAGTAGCTTGTTATGGTGTGGCCAAGAAGGGCCCAAATTATAGATTGTCCCGATGAAAATAAATTCAAGGAAGCTGGGACATCGGCATCAGCCTCAATCGCATCTCCAGCTGAAAGGAGAAATAATCCACCCAGACAAGTCGAGCTTTTGCACTTGTACCAGGAATACCCATCTACCACATCAGTTGTGTCATGTATACTTCCCATTTGTGGTCAACCTGCACGCCTTCTTATGGATTCCGGTTCCACACATTCATTCGTTTCAAATTTCTTTGTTTTTTTTGAGTATATTTGACTACCTCCCTAAGTACCTCTTGATTATGAATTATTAGTACCATTGGCCTCCGGGATTCTATGTTGTGTGACAAGTCTTTATATTCTTGTGAGATTCGTGTCAATATGTTACTTGTACGTAAATCTAATACCCTTAGAAATGCATGGTTTGACGTCATCATAGGGATGATTGGTGTCTCATACCGTGCACTCATGATTGCGAACTTAAAGGAGTAGTGTTCATAGTTTGTCATTCAGGACTAATCTTGAAGGAGTAGCGTATTGTGCCTCCTCACACCTCATTTCTTTATGAAAGCCCGTCGCGCTTAATCACAAAACGGAAGTAAGCATTCTATGCAGTGTAGTCGACACGCATGTCTCTCCACCACCTAAAATATATTCATGTGTCTGTTTGTGAATTCCCCGATGTTTTTCCAGATGAGTTACCAGGTTCCTTAGTGGCTGAGAGATGAGTTATATAGATCTGAATCTGGGAACTACAGACCTATTCGAAAGCCTCCTATCGCATGTCCCTTTAGAGTTGAAACAAGTGAATTTTAACTCCAAGATCTGTTAGCAGAAAGGATTTATTTCGTCCAAGCGTTTCACCTTGGGACGCTCCCAGTGTTGTTTGTACGAAAGAACGACGGGAACAATGAGATATGCATTGATTACCGAGAGCTGCATAAGGTTACCATTAAGAATAAATTACCCTTGCCAAGGGTAGCGATTGTTTGATCAGCTTCAAGGGCCCAAGTGTTCTCAAAAAATTGATTTGAGATCAAGTTATCACCAACTAAAGGTTGAGCGAGGCGACATAGAGAAGACACTTTGCGAACAAGATACGGCCATTGAATTTTCGTTATGCCGTTCGGAGTCACCAATGCGCCAGACGCATTCATGGACTTGATGAATGAATACGAGTATTCAAAAATTTCTTGCGAATTCGTTATTGTTTTCATGATGATATCTTAGTATATTTAAAAGTTTTGCAGAACATGAGCAACACTTAAGGGTGGTTTGCAAAACCTTGCGGAATAGAAGATTGTAGGCCCAAATGAAGAGTGCGAGTCTTGGCTATCAAGTGTGACGTTTTTAAGGACACATCATCAGTAGATAGCGGGTCCGTTGATCCTCACAAAGTCAAAGCCATTGTGAATTGGCCGAGGCCCAACGAATGCTGAAGAAGTTAGGAGTTTAGGGTTTTAGCTGGGGGATTATCAGGAGATTTGGTGAAGGAGGATTTTCTAGATTGCAACGCCTTTGACACAAAAACTAACCGCGGAAGAAGAAACGTTCCATTCACATGGAATGAGACGCGAGAGAAGAGAGAGAAGAGCTTTCAGATATGAAGAAACAATTAGTATTTGCACCAATTTTAGCTTTTCCTTTGAACTGATGTTGGTTTCACGATATACAGCGAGCTTCACACGAGTGTTAGGATGCATGTTAATGCACAACATGGGAAAGTGATTGCCTATGTCTCAAGGACAATTGAGACCGCATGAGAAGAATTTCCGAACTCATGATTAGAGTTAGCCGCAGTGGACGCGCGTTGAAAGATTTGGTGTCAATTACTTGTATGGAGTCACACGTGAAGTTTTCACTGATCATAAGAGTTGAAAGTAAGAGTACTTGTACCCAGAAAGGAACTAAACCTGAGACAGAGAAGATGACTGGAATTGATAAAAGATACGATGTTTTATTCGTATCACCCAGGAAAAAGCCAATGTTGTAGCCAACGCCTTAAGACGAAAAGTCAACAGTCAATCTAGCATGTCTAGTCACGTCCCAAGTACCCTTACTCGATGAGTAGGAGGCAGAGAGATCGGAGTAGTAGTTGCACGGACATAATCCAATGGTACTACCATGATCGCTCAACCGACTTTGATAGAAATGTTAAAGCGACGCAACCAGGAAGATCCATACTTGTGAAAAGTTTATGAGAAGATGTGAGTGCTCCAAAGCCGGATATCTTACTGTACAAGACAGGGCCACTTAGGTTTTCAAGGGTCGCTTATTGTTGTTCAAAAATATACTCGAAGTTCAAAAGACAAGGTTTTAGAGGAAAGCCCAACACGAATACCAAGTTCACGATGCATCCAGGAGGACCAAAAGATGTATAGAGACTTGAGGAACATTTTGGTGGCTGGAATTGGAAGAAGGAAATAGCAGAATTTGTTTTCGCAATGTTTGTCATGTCAATAAGTCAAGGCAAAAACATCAAAGGCCAAGTAGGATTATGGCAATCGCTACAATACCGGAATGGAAAATGGGAAGCACCATCACGATGGAATTTGTAGTCGGACTACCGAACTCACCAAGAGGTTGAATGCCATTTGGGTTATTGTAGATCGTCTCACTAAGTCAGAATTTTCTTGCTAGGTGAAGACTAACATATTCCTATAAAGTACGCAAAACCTTTAAATGCAGAGATTATTTCGATTCAACGGAACGCCAGTTCTATCGTTCGGATGAGATCCAAGGTTTACGTATAAGTTTTGGAAAAGCTTGCAACGAGCTTTAGGATTGAGCCTAAGTTTAGCACCGCCGTCCATCCACAGACGAAGACGGACAGTCAGAGAGAACTATCCAGGACTTTAGAAGACATGTTACGGCTATGGTACTCGATTCCAAGGAAATTTGAAAAATGCACTTACCACTGTAGAATTTGCTTACAACAAACAGTTTCACGCAAGTGATGGACATGGACCATAATAAAGCACTTTACGGGAGGAAATGTAGGTCGCCTATATGTTGGACCGAAAGTTGGAGAACGACAAATATTAGGAACCAAATGTTCAACTGACGACCGAAAGACAAGGATAATTCAACAGAGCTTCAAACGGCACAGAGTCGCCCAAAAGAGTGATGCAGATGTTAGGAGACGAGATTTAGAGTTTGGAGAAGGGGACCACGTGTTTTTGAAAATATCTTCTTCCAAGGGATAAATCATTTTGGTAGAGAGGGAAGTTGAAGCCAAGGAAAATAGGGCCATTCGAAATTCTCAACGGAATGCACAGTTTGCTTTATCGCAATTGCTCTCCTACAGGCTTTTCACATGTTCATGATGTTTCATTTCAATGCCGGAAATATGAATGAACTGTCATGTGATTCATCATTATCCTTTGGACAGAGGTGGAAGATTTAAGATATGTGGGAGGAAACGCCGATTGAGATGTTGATCGTCGTGACCAAAGTGCTTAGAAAACAAAGTTTATTTTTTGGTGCGAGTTGTAGGCAAGAATCACTCATATGACAGAATCTACTTAGAACAAGAAGATGAAATTAGGAACGGGATCCATCTCTATTGAAATAAACGTTCACAACGACAGTGACGGTACGTTTAGTTTCTTTTGCAGTATCAATATGTCTTTTGTATACACGCACCATTTTAGTAATTCCAACACCAAAGTGGTCGAGGAGGCCGAAGCAGACCGAATTGCCTTGGATAGTTCAAATTTGGGTTACAGGTGAAGGTTGCCCAAATGAGAGGCAGTAGAGGCCGTCGCAACGAGTTTAAAACCCATTAGATATGTTATCTATCAAAAAATGACATACGAGTATGCGAAGAGTTTTTATCAGAGTTGGGCAACGGAAGCATGTTGATGTTAGCCCAAGTTTGAGGACAACTTTTATAAAAAGGGGAGAATGTAACACCCCGAATCAGTAAAATTCCTTAAATCGTAAGGAGCCAATGTGTACACAATTTAAGTAATGTATTAGAGACTAGAGTAAAAAGACCAAAAAAATAAGTTAGATGTAAATTCCAGACTTTAAGACTTTAAGTTTTCGCCCAGTTTTTTCCTCTTGGGGTTTCGAACGGCCATATGGGAGTTCTAACGCTAAGGCCAAAATGCCAGATTTCAAGTCTCGCATGTTTCGAACTGTAAGCAAGAGAGTCGAAGTCAGATTCAAAAAATCCTTTCTTAGAGTTCGGAACGCCTAAAGGGACGTTGCGAACTCCAGAGTCGAACGCTTAGGAGCGTTTCGAACGGCTAACAGCTCAAAAATGACAAGAAAAAGGGAAACACGAGACAATGGGGAAAGCCAAATGGGATGATTTCCCATGTGTCTCAGCCAAATATATACACATCCTTCCAC
This sequence comes from Actinidia chinensis, assembly GCA_009663005.1. Classification (NCBI taxonomy): domain Eukaryota; kingdom Viridiplantae; phylum Streptophyta; class Magnoliopsida; order Ericales; family Actinidiaceae; genus Actinidia; species Actinidia chinensis. The sequence goes on along the minus strand of CM018906.1, from coordinate 24,360,058 downwards.
ACCCACCAACACACCTACGGAGAGGAGAGAGAGAAGAGAGAAGAGAGAAAAGAAGAAGAAAGAAGAAGAAAGGAAAAGAGAACTGGGAAGTTCAATTATTGCCATTTGAAGCTCAAGCTCGAAATTAAGCAAGGTATACACCTTAAAAATACTTTTAAATTTAAGCATATGTACGTTTCGGTTTAACTAGCTTCCAAATTTAGATCTAGTTGTTAGGGTTCAAATTTATGTTTGAATGAATTTGAGTATGATAACTCTTGTGAGTGGTATTTTAGTATTATATGAATTTTAAAAAAAGATTGGATGAGTTGAAATTGGTATAGTTTGGTAAAAAAAAACATTCGAGATCAGTACTAGTCACACTGCAAACCCAATGAGCGTACGAACGCCCAATGTAGCGTCCGAACCCAAGCGTGCGAACGCCTGACTAGCCTGAATAGAGAGTTCGAACGCCTAGGCTAATCAGATAGGAATTTGGCCTTGTCATTAGAACATTTGAATGTTGCCAAAGGTTATAAAGGGGTCTTTAATAGATATCAATGGAGACTTATGCATGTTTAAGGAGGGTGACCTAAACCTAGAATATCTAAGGTTAGTCAGACTTTTATATATTAGGTTTAATTCTTCTAATTCGAACTTTAGTTTGACGATTCCTTACCTCAATTGTAGGGATAAGTCGGGTTAGCGGCCAACCAGAGAAACCCAAGTGCCGTAGCATGATGCATGAATAAAACTATGTATCTTTCCAAACTGTTTTCAATCTATAATGGATGCATAAGCAATATTTTTTCCATGTTTCAATACATAATGATTATTTTGCTAAAGATGGGCCACGCTTGCAGAAGTATACAAATTGCTATTATGTTATTATAGAAACCCATGGGATACATGTTTTAAAACGAATTAAAATGGCCTATAGCAATAAATTACATGTGAAAAGCAGATGTATTTCAAGATGTTGCCCCTGGGTGATACTCGGGTCCTTTCTGGCGGGGACTTTAATCAAGCCAGATAGTCCTCAGACGGATGGGGGGGGACGTTAATAAGACCATCCTGTCGATAGAGTCTCTGGGCCTAAGAGCCACCCATACCTATACGGCTGTATGTATGCCGAGTATTTACACCCGACATATTGTGCATGATTTCAATAAATATGAAATATTTATGCTCACGGTATGTTTATGATATGTCAAGCTATGTTTACGTGAGGCTTCAGTTGAAGAAATGGAATTTCATGTTTTATATGCTAACTAGGATATGTATGATAATGAAAACAATCTATGGTATTTTATGTTCATACATTTATGTTATTCACCAACTTTAGCTTACGTTTTTGAAACCTTTTCAGGAAGCCAGAGTGAAGAACCATAGGACGAGGTTGAAGCACAATTGTAGTTTTGATTGCCCGAGGGCTTTGGTGTATGTATTTTTAATGGCTAGACCCTAATTTATGTCCTTGAAGCTAGTAATGATTTCCTGTCTAGCCTGGGAGTATGTAAAGTTTAAATACTTAGACACAGCTCTGTATGTAACGGTATGAACGGACACTTTATTTATATTTTTAGTTCATGACGCTTCCGCAAAAGAAAAATTATTATGGCATTTTGAATGAGAGTCACGGTTCAGGGAGTTGGCTTGTGGGCACCGTCGGCCATCACGGAGCGCCCTACATCCGATGGCCGGGTTGCTGGCAGACAACTTAGCTACATTGTTATTTTAGTATAAGCATAGCACATAACGTCATATCACTAGACGTCTTAGACTTTCTATCCCTTTTTAGAAAACGTGAATTCTATCTTAGGTGTAAACCTATATTTCTGTTT
>CM018906.1:24345735-24350735 GCA_009663005.1 Actinidia chinensis | reverse complement strand
TCACTGTAGTAAGGATCAATGTTTGTTCGAGTTAAGGAAACTTAAATCGGTCTTCTTCGCCTACTCATAAAGATCGCCAAGGAGACATGATCGCCAAAATTTAAGTTTGACATTTTCCCACTTAAAGTGAATTAAACTTAATATACTCGCCTAGTAGTTGTGTTCGCCAGATGATCAAGTCATGTTCGCCAAATTTATCTCGCCAATTTCTTAACAAGTGGTGGCGCTAGTAAGTACAGATAATGAGTTATGGAACAGGTGTGCACGTAGACAATACAAAGAAATGAGAACTTTTCATTAAAGTCAAGTATAACATTGACCTTGCCATTACATTACAAAAAAAAATGTGTACATTGGGGTATCTACTGAGGAGTAGGTTTATTGCCCGGCTCGCCCTCATTTTCCTGTTCTTTCTCCTCCTCTTTCTCCTCCTCTTTAAGTAGATCGCCATCAATTCCCATCCTTGGATGTCGAGCTTGGGATGAAGACGGCTAATTTACCTCTTACAAAAGTCGAAGCCATTGCCAAAGTACTTAGAAGCTATAAATTCAACGGTCTCCTGGAAGTCATCTGAGGACATGTACTCCTCGATGGTTGACTTCTTGACAAGGGCTTCTTTCTTCTTCAACTCGATCACCTCTGCCTCTAACCTCGCCACGGTAGAATCCCGGTCTTCCTTCATCTTCTTTAGCTCCTCAACGGCCCGCTGTTCTTAGGCCCTGATCTAAGCCACTTGTCCTTTTAGTTCCTTGGCAAGTTGTTGAGCCTGATGCATCTTGGTCCCTATAGAATCAGCCCTTGCCTATTGAGTCATCGCCTCATCCTTAAATTCCCTGCCGTGTCTGGTGAGGAAAGAATCAAGCACCACCACTTGTAAGAAATTAAACTTATCAGAAGAATGAAGATGCAAAAAGACGATTTTGACTTGAAAAATGATAATTACCTGACCAACCACACAAAAAAGCCTTGAGATCGCTCGATCAAGGTCAATCTACCCACCTCCTCCTTGTCAAGAGGTGGGATTACGCCCTCGATGAGTTTTTTTGCCGCAGTAGGATTTTTCAGAATAGAGGTGTTTAGCCCCAAGACTGCACCTGGATAGGCCGAAGTACCCTCCTCGAGGGCCACAACAAGTATCTCCACTTTGCTTACCGCTTTGCTCGATGTTGCTTATATTTTGATGCCTTCTTCTTTTTATCCTCTAGTGGCAACATGGTCCCCTTGTTCTTGGCGTTGGATGCCGTTTTGCCTTTCTTGGTAGTCATGATGTCTGGCATCTCATCCTGGGAGTGTTTCTTGCCATTAACTACCTCTTTTGCTATTGGGGCCGACCTCGTTGCCAGACTTGGGCATTTGGATCCTCCTACTCTCTGGGCAAACTTCTTCATGCTGATTTTCTTTGACATAGCTGCAAAAAACCAACCAACGTCAATAAATAGAAGAGATGGAATACTTAAAAAATAATGAAGGAAGTACCATCCGATCTGAACTTGGGGGGTAGCCATGGTTCTGACTAGGCCTCCGAGCTTGAGCTCGAGCTGCCTAGTTCCAAACTAAGGATGAGCAATCAAAACTTTGCCCCAAGAATTGTTAGCAGTATCCTATCAAGAAGGTGAGGTAATTATACAGAGTCGTCATGGGAATAATCACCTCGGCGAGAATCATCTCAGGAATGATGAGACTCACCCTCGTCGCCCGTGACTAAAACCGCCCCACCTACTGGTATATCCTTACCATTGTCCCCACCCCTATACGCCATTGATTTGGAGGCGGGCCTGAAGTACCTACGAAAATACTTAGATTCAAGAACTTCCTTGATTGTAAAGGTGTCTCGCCCTACTAGTGAGTCCAAGATCTTGTCAAGCCTTTGCTGCTCAGTCATGGGCAAGACAAGCGATTTGTTGCAATGCTTACCTGAAAATGGAAGAAGGCTTATTAGTCAAGGGAGAAGAGCTACACTTGTCAGTTAAAAGAATGACTTAGCAAGCGAATGCTGACTTGGGACGCCCTATTACCTCGGAACCCTTGGATCCCCGACGTCCTTGGATATCCTCGAGGAGAACTCTCAGTCATCTCCCAAGATAAAGAAGAATTTTTTCTTCCATCCCTTGACGTTGCTAGGATACCTCCTGAGTAGTGTCTTCTTTGACCTAGCCTCGAAGTATAGCCATCCAGAGTCTGGCTTCAGGTTTTTATACAGGGTGAACAGACTCTTAAACTCATTGAGGGAGAGGGAGAATTTGTGAGCTCGCCACAGTACTACCGTGCAGATGAGACTTTGCTATGCATTGGGAGAGAGCTGGGTGGGGCAGATGTTGTAGAAGTACAGGATCCTCCTAATAATGGGATGGATTGGAAGACGAAGACCAGTATGAAAGGCGGCCTTGTAAAAGGTCACCTCGCTCGGGCGAGTAAACGCTGTGGTCTCGTTCACCTCAGGAAGCCTAATCTGAATGCTAGATGGAAAAGAGATTACATGTTAATGTGATAGTTGGAATTAGTGACATCTTTTACATGACTTACTGTAATACCCCAACCCGCGAAAATAAATATTAAATTAGTAAATTGAGTTAAGTTTTATTTTAAATGCAAATAATATTTTTTCGGTAAAATTATATGTAAAATAAAACACGATAATACAATATGGTTGTGGACACGCGGGTCTCGATGTACGAATGCATTTGACACGTTTCAACCATGCATGAGTGCATGTTGTGCAGTTGTGGTGTGCGTTGTACACGTGTGTGTGTGTGCCCAGCTGCTAGCAGCGGCTGTCTTATGCAAGTGTCCTTGTGTGTTGCATGGTGTGTGATGTATAAAAGATAAGAAACTACTGTAGTAGACTCCACAATAAAACAGAATCAAACAAAAAGAGAGAGAGAGAGACACGGAAATACAGAGAGAAAGAAAAGATCTGAGGAAAAAAAAGTCTTAAGAGGAAAGAAGAAAGAAAAAAAAAACAATACTCGGATTTCTAGTGAGGTAAATTTGAAATTATTCTCCTTTATTCGGTAGTATTCTATTTTAAGTCTTATTAGAAAATAGTATATCTAGTACAATTTAACCCTCTAAATATCCCAAAAATATTGTATTTATACGTATTTTTAGGATTAAAGTTCGAACAAGTCGCAATTTTATTTCATTTCTGGAAAAGTCATCGTATTTTTATCCTAATTGTTTCATATGATATCCAAATTACTTGATTTAAGATTAGTTGGAAAGCTATTAAAATTATATACAACTTTTATGAAGACCATTATTTCTAATTCAGAATATAAATGGTCTAAAATTGACCTTCAATCTAACTGTCGAAACTGGAAAACAAAATGTTAGCGAATTTTATAAAAACTAGTTAAATATATTATAAAAATCTAAATAATTTATATTAAACATTTATACGTTTGAGTTGTTAGTTACTTATTTCATGAATTTCGGAAAAGTTTTAATCCATAAACAATTAAAACCAACTGCTGTTGGAAAAAGTTTTACACAAAAGCCTGCGATTATTTATAAATTTTTTTAAATATTTATGTAACTCAATAATCTATAATATGTTTACTGTAAGATACATACTATGTGTTATTAAAATTTGGGAGGTCAATATTAATTTTGAATAATTTTATACAAAATTATAGACTAAGTGGCTGTTTTTGAAAATTAAGACAGAATTTTTATGCAATATTCCAAAAATTATTAAAATTCAAAATATCTACACTGAAAAGTTATGAAATTTTAAGTAATATTGATTTAGCTACGAGACAGTGAAATCTATAATTTGCTATAACGTGGACCCAAATTTTGACAAAACTATAAACACACGGTTGTGTAGAAAATTGGGCATATTTTCGGTGAGTCTGTTAGATTTTACTTACTAAAATGAGTTTTTATGATAAATTATTTGTGTTTTGAATTATGATAATGGTTTTTAATTGATAAAAGCATGCTATGTTTTTAAATGTGCCATAATGTTTAAATGGTTACCTGTGAAAATGTGATTTAGACGACACATATTTACACGATGTCCCGACCGCTAGGGGAAAAGAATATAGGCGAAGGTGATGAAATAGGGTGGGATCATAGCCAGATGATCGTGGGTATATCAGCCATATTTTATGTTCGGGTCGCTCCCTGAGTACTTGTGTTCGTTGAAACGTTTGATGTGTCGCAAGTGGTCAATCCAATATAGTTTTGAATTCTTGATATGAAATCAAGGTAAATGGGCCTAGATGAGCCAATGATTGAATAAAAAAAAAGATTGACAATAAGTATTTTATGTTGAAATGAATTGAATATTTTATAATTCATGGGTACATATTTTTTATTCTATACACTTTGACTCACCCTGGCCTAGTGCTTAAACGTCGTCGTACGTAACCATTGCCGGTACTGAAACGAGGTGGGACAAGATTGAAGGTAATGACCTTAGTCAGTTTTTGTTGTCGTGGTCTGTACAGTATCGAGACGGTAGTTTCTTTGACCTTATATAGGTTTATAACGGTTGTGCCGGACTGTGCTAGAACCGTAGTTGTATATAAATATAAAAATACTTTTTATTTGGAATGGACAGTCGTCAGCTCTGGTTTTATTTTAAATAACGTTTCCGCAATTTGTTTGTATTCAGAATACTATCCTTGAATTAAAAGAATAAATCCTAACTGAGTATGTAGTAGGCCTTAAGTGAGTGGGACTCATTGGGCGGTCCACTCACACCTTTAATCAAGGTGGACGCCACGGTATAAATGGGTTAGGTCTTGAACTTACCACGTTTCTGAATTTTGTTACATTGAGGCCAATTCATGTATGTCTTCTTTTTCTGTCATTCTTTTCGGTAATTGTGCATAAAATAGCTCAAACGTTTGTTGAATTAGAGTTTATCTGAAACTTGGAGGAAAAGATTTAGTTGTCATGACTTTTAAGACTTGTGATAAACACCATAGGAAGGGAATATAAATTACAAAAAATTTAAAGGAGTTTCAAAGTGGTTTTTTTTTTTTTAAAAT
>CM018906.1:24328235-24340735 GCA_009663005.1 Actinidia chinensis | reverse complement strand
GGACGACCGAGACATCACGATCGGACGTTGCAAGCACAGTCACGCAAATGGCCCAAGATTTTTTTGGTAGAGATAACCAGCTTATGGGGCCTGTCTCCAGGCGACAATATACAGTCTTCCAGGACAAGATCAGGAGGGGGAGGAGCCCGCATATGAAAACCAAAAGGAAGAGGCGGAACATGTCGCACGATTCGAGCCGAAGAGGGGGGCCTCCCCCCCCCCCCCCCCCCACGGTGAAATAGAACTGAGGTGTCGAGCAAGCGAAGTCTTCTCCGCATCGGTCGCGAGAAGCGGAAGACCTAAGGGACGCGCTGAATACAAAGAGGAGTCCAGATTATGGACTGTGAGACAAACAACCCATAGCCGAAGGAAGGCAAGTGCAGTAAACGGAGCTCAGGGCCAATGGGGGTCTGCAACTCATCAGGTTAGACTTGGTACGAACGGGAGCTAATTTGGGATTCCAAACTCCTTTTTTCCGGGAGGAGATAGAAGGGGATGGAGCCTACGAAAAAAATTGTACCACCCAGGTTCCACCGTGTATGACGGGACGTAGACCTTCGGTCCCATGTTACCACCGGTGAGACAAGGATGGCTCTGTGGAATCATATGGATGATCTCATGTGCAAAGTACTCCCATCCAGGTTTAAGCGACCTGGGGTTGTTGAGGAAATGGTTCGACAGATTACGCCAGGGTCAAATAAAAAGCTTGTTATCAGATGTACTGAGTCGTTTGTTAGCTCGATTTGTCATAAATACCAAGGCACCCAAGGCAGTTTGCTCATTGCTAACATTGACGAAAAGGGTAGGCTAGGAAAACGACGAACTGATCAGGAATTACAGTAAGAGGGTATTGGGGAAACGTACAAACGAAAAATCGAGGAATGTTCTGAGAAAATGGCTGGGAAAGTACAAGCCGGATTATCCCCCGGGGGACAGGTTATGGGAGAACCTAACGCTAGACCCTCCAACCGGCCTCCGGGACCTCAATGTCCCGGGTTGAGATGTTCGCCCGTTGGAGGATGACGTTAGGGAATTCGAGAATATTGAAGGCAAACGTGTTGCGGTTTGAGGCTCTTACGGCTCTATATTCTCTCTAATAAAAGGAGGAAAAGATGGGTCTTAGTCCGTACGAAATTAGGGCTAAGTAGGCATTAATGTAGTTTTTTTAAGGAATGATTTACCAAAAATCCTAGCCAGAATCAGAGGAAAGGAGCCATACTTAAGAAACTTGGAACCAATGGGTGGAGACCCACCCAAAAAGGGCAAAATCAACGTTGGAGGTGCTCGTATCACGGTGAGAAATGACATAAAATCGAAAACTACAGGGCTCTTAAGGCTTTTCTAGAGCAACTGGTCCATGACGGACACCTTAAAGAGTTTGTAGATAATGAAAAGACCCGGGTAGAAGCAGTCAAAACCGAGGCAAACAGGAGGCCCGACCAGGTCGGAGTAGAAATGGAAGAAACTGCAGACGCCGAGGATGAAGAATTGCCCCTGGGCACTATTCACATGATCGGGGGTCCGAATGACCCAGTTTGGAAAATTAAATTCGGAATGAGATTCGCATGATCAAGCAAATGCACGAGGTGCTCTCAGTCCAATCAATGCCAAAGAAGATGAAGGCGGCTGAAGTTGAGAAGGAATATGTCACCTTTTCCAGGGTGGACCTTGAAAGATACAACATCCTCACTCGGATCTGTTAGTGGTGCAATTGAGAATCGAAGGGTACGACGTCAAAAAAATCCTTGTGGATACCGGAAGCTCGGTCGAGGTAATATATTATGATTTATTCAAACAATTAAAGATTCCCCAAGACCAACTAAAACCAGCCCAAGCTCCGCTAGTCGGGTTTAATGCTCAAGTGCATTGGCCCTTGGGAATCGTGTCTCTCAAAACTCGAGCAGGCTCCCAAGAACTAATCATCAAATTTTGTATTGGTGGATATACCATCACCATATAATGCCTATTGTAGGAAGAGATTGGTTGTACAGGATGAAGGGAGTGGCTCCACACTTCACCAAGCCATAAAGTCCTCACGCCCCGGGTGGAAGGAGGCTATATATGAAGACCAAGTGGCCGCAAAACAATGCTACTGGCCACAGTGTCTCGACCAAGGTGGAGTGCAGTTGAAAGAAGTGTCAAATGATCAAGGAGGATATAGGATATTAGAAATGCTGGAGGATGTGATTCACGACCCGAGGCAAAGGTCCAAACGAGGAATTGGTGTGTATGAATTGGATGAGCCGAGTTTAGATCGATTTTTTCTCGGTCGATCGACCTGAATTGAATGCAGAGGACCGAACTCATCCAACTCTAAAAGCTAACATCGAGGTATTCGCATGGACCCCTTACGAAATGCCGGGAATTGACCCACACAGAGTTGAAAACGTTCAACTGGATTTTCGACCTGTCAAACAAAGGGGGAGGAGGGCGCGCCCGCGCACTTGACTCGATGGATCGAAGAAGTTGAGAAACTCAGGGAAGCTGATGCAATAATTCGAAGTCATTTACCCCATTGGTGTCGAACACCCCGGTTGGTAAAAAGAAAACGGGTAAGTGGCGGGTTTGTGTTGATTTCACCAACCTCAACCAGGCTTGTCCTAAAGACTGTTTCCTCCCATTGCCGAAGATAGATTCATTTTGGTTAATAGACCCTCGGGTCCTGCCGTATGAGTTTTCCTCCTTTATGTGTATAGGGATACATCAATCGCTCTACAACGGACGGGATCAGGAAAAGACTAGCATTTATCACCCTCAAGGGAGTGTTCTGCTCACAAAGTCATGCCATTTGGGCCCCTCACTAATGCCGGGCACGTACCACGAATGTTACTGAAAATTGTTCAACCAAGCCCGTCTTGGGGAAACCCATAGATGCCTCATCGCGAACGAAATAGTGGTGAACCAAAGAAGAATCGCCATCTCAGGGACTTTGTCAAAGATTTTCCTCGATCCGCCGGCAACATAAAGCTGCAGACTTATTCAGCGAAGTGGTGCCCTTTGGTGTGGGCTCAAGGAATTCCTCGCCCTCTAGTTTTACAAGACGGGGTATCGAGGCAAACCCAGAGCAGATTGCCTCCATAAACCAGATAACCAGCCCGAGGAATGCCAAAGAGGTAAAAAAACTCACAGGGATGGCAACAACTCTTAACTGGTTCATCAGTAAGTCTTCTGACAAATGTCGCCCATTTTTTAAGCTCTTGCACAAAAGCGCCAAGTTTTTGTGGGACGAGGAATCCGAATTGGCACTCCAACGATTCAAAAAATATTTGACTGAGCCTCCACTCCTTTCCACGCCGGACGAAGGAGAGTTGCTCCACGTCGCTGTATTTGAACACGCTGTGAGTTCAGTCTTGTTAAGAGAGGTGGCCAATGAGCAGCGCCCTGTCTATTTTGTGAGCAAACCATTGACTGATTGTCAGACATTACTTACCATTAGAAAAACTCATTTTGGCCCTACTATGACCTCCTCAAGCTCATGCACTAATTCTAAGTTGCACGCCCATCTCGGTTTTACACCGAATACCCCGCTCCAGGCACATCTTGATGAAAGCGACCTGACGGGCCGCCTCTCTACAGGGCCTTATAACTTGGGCAGTTTGACAGAAATTTCTCACCCGAGGGCCGGCAATCAAGGGGCAAGTACTGGCAGACTTTGTGGCAGAGTTTTTCCCTAGGCCGGGAATCCCAGAGCGGAGTCAATCAAAATCTCCGCGAAGAGGGAAAAACTCACAAGATGCACTGTCCGAGCTCAGAACTACGAATGGGAATATCGAGGTCGATCTAGGGCCACCTAAAGAAAGAGGCCCCGTTGAACCAAAAAGTTTACCTGGGGGAGCAGAGGTTATTTTAGAACCACCTCAGGTAGACCTTTCTTTGGCATGGCAAATGCACGTCGACGGAGCCAGAAACAGCCAAGGAGGGGCGGCGCAGGAGTAGTTTTGAAGAGATACCGAAGGAGCGGTTTTCGAACAAATGCCTCGATTTTTAATTCCAGAACGAAAAACGAAAGCTGAGTATGAAGGCTCTGATCGCAGGGTTGAGGTCTGCCAGCAAATGGGAGTTGCCGGAGCTCTGAGCTCTGCATATACAGCGATTTAAATTGGTCATAAAATCAGGTGACGGTGCCAAAATTTGAAACTCGGGGAACAAAATGGCAAAATATCTGAAGTGGCAAAAAAAAAAAAACTTCGAATGAGTTTCGAATGGTTAAAATCGAATAGGTCGGGAGAGAATCAACGCACAGGCAGATGCGCTTGCATATCTAGCATAAACTTTGAATGGAGACCTCGGGAACGGTCGCAGAGTCGACGCATATCGGTCTTGAGTATATAAGAAACACAAATATCCATTCTAGTCATACGCGACTGGGCCCGAGATGGATTGGATGGACCCTATCTTGTAAAATTATTTGCAGGACCAACGGTTGCTAGATGACAAAAAGGAGGCACATAAAAATCAGGATAGGCTAAACGGTTTCTGTTTATGGATATCCCACTTCTGGAGATTGTACAAAAGGATCCATCAAGGTCCCTACTTGCTGTGTGTACATCCGAGCCTTGTCGAGATGTGATTACGAGATCATGAGGGTAGTGTGGATGGCATTCTGGGGGAAGATCATGCGCACACAGAGCTCTTTCACAGGGGTACTAGTGGCCTTACATGCAGAAGGATGCTCCAGGTATATGTGCGGCAGGTCTTGCAACAAAATGTCGCTCTTTTCACCCCTGATCCATTCAACCTACAAGGGACTAACTATGCTTACTAGTCTTGGCCTTTGCCCCAATGGGGGAATTGGATATCGTGGGCGTCCTACCCAGAGCTCCTGGCAACAAAAGGTTCTTACTAGCAGCAACTAACTATTTCACCTAAAATGAGGTGGAAGCAAAGCCGCTGCCCAAGATCAGGGAGACAGACGTGATAAGATTTATTCGCAATAACATCCTATCCAGATTTGGCATCCCACAGGCCTTCGTGTTTGATAATGGTACCCAATTCGTTGGAAGCAAAGTCAGAAGTTTGTTGGAACAACTGAAGATTGAATTCTACAATTCAACATTGAGCTACCCGCAGTGCAATGGCCAAGCCGAGGCCACTAACAAGACTATTATGAACGGGATCAAAAAATGACTCGAGAAGGCCAAAGGAAAGTGGGTCGACGAGTTGGCAAACGTATTGTGGGCCTATCGAACCATACCGCGGAAGGCGACGAACGAGACGCCATACTCTTCGGCGTTTGGATTTGAAGTGTAATCCCGCTGGAGGTCGGTCTGCCCATAATTCGGACAGAGGCTTACAACACATCTCACAATAATGAGGTCCTCGCCCGAGATCTAGACTTGGTTAAAGAAAGGAGGGAAAATGCACTTATTAGAATTGCCGATTATCAAAAGCAATTAGCTAAGTCCTTCAATCAGAAGGTTCAACGGAGAGAATTCGAGGTGGGTAGTCTCGTTCTTAGAAAGGTCATTGGAAACACCAAAGATCCAACCGACGGTAAGCTCGGCCCAAACTGGGAGGGGCCCTATAAAATAGTCAAACTCGCCGGAAGGAGTTCTTACTATTTAGAAGATGCGGAAGGAAGAGAAGTTCCTAGACCCTAGAATTCCAACAATCTGCGAAAGTACTTCCACTAAACTGTAATGCCGCACTGAGCTTCAACATATATATAAAAGTATCACATCTTTCAATTATTCTTTTATGTAAATACAGTTACAACTTTGACTCCGACCCTTTTTACAAGTTAACTTGATTAAATTGCGAGAAGGGGTTAGCCGAGCTTTGTAAGAGCACCGAACTGCCTTCGTTCGCTTTAATCAAGTAACACTTGGTAAAAATTGAGGGGAAAACTCTCTCCACTCACCTCCCCCAACCCCCCGTCGCTAGCCGAGCTAAATCAAGCTCGGAGCTTGTCACGATACTTTTTACAGTTAACTTGATTAATCGCGAGAAGGGGTTAGCGGAATTTGTACGAGCACGAAACTACCTTCGTTCGCTTTAATCAGTAACACTTGGTAAAATGAGGGGAAAGTTAGACGGAGCTAAACCGAGCTCCGAGCTAGCTTGTCCAATACTTTTGACCATATGTTATAACTTGATTAAATCGCGAAAAGGGGTTAGCCGAGCTTGCAAAGCCATCGAAATCCTTCGTTCACGTTACTCAAGAAAATTGGTTAAAACTAAGGGGGAAAGTAGACCGAGCTAATATCCGAGTCCGAGCTTGTCCGATACTTTTTACAAGTTAACTTGATTAAATCGCGAGAAGGGGTTAGCCAAGCCTTTGCAATGAGCACCGAACTGCCTTCGTTCGCCTTTAATAAAGTAACACTTGATAAAAACTTAGGGAAAGTGCTAGCAGCTAAACGAGCTCTGAGCTTATCCGAATTTTTTCAAGTTAACTTGATTAAAATCGCGGAAGGGGTTAGCCGAGCTTTGCAAAGCCACTGAACTACTTTCGTCGCTTTGTAATCAAGGAGTAACACTTGGTTAACAAAACTGAAGGGAAAGCTAGTCGAGCTAAACTTGAGCTCTAAGCTGTCCGATTACTTTTTACAAGTTAATTTTGATTAACCGCAAGAAGGGGTTAAGCCGAAGTTTGCAAGAGCACTGAACGTGCCTTCGTTCACTGTAATCAAGTCAAACTTGGAAAACACTGAGGGGAAAGCTTAGCCAAGCTAAACCGAGCTCCGAGCTGGTCCGTTACTTGTACAAGTTAACTTGATTAAATCGCGAGAAGGGGTTTTGCCGAGCTATGCAAAAGTACCGAAACGCCTTCGTTTCCACTTTAATCAAGTAACACTTGGTAAAAACTGAGGGGAAAGCTAGCGAGCTAAACCGAGCTCCGAGCTTGTCCGAACTTTTTACAAGGTAACCTTGATTAAATCGCGAGAAAGGGTTAGCCGAGCTTTGTAAAAGCATCCGAACTGCCTTCAATCGCTTAATCAAGTAACACTTGCGTAAATAAAAATCTTGAGGGGAAAGCTAGCTGAGCAAACCGAGCTCCGAGCTTGTCCGATACTTTTTACAAGTTACTTGATTAAAATCGCGGAGAAGGGGTTAGCCGAGGCTTGTGGCTAAGGCACAGAACTGCCTTTGATGCTTTATTAACAAGTAACACTTGGTAAACCGAGCTCCGAGGCTTGTTCGATACTTTTTACAAGTTAACTTGATTAATTCACAAGAAGGGGTTAGCCGAGCTTTGCAAGAGCACCGAACTGCCTTCGTTCGCTTTAATCAAGTAACACTTGGTAAAAACTAAAGGGAAAGCTAGCCGAGCTTAACCGAGCTCTGAGCTTGTCCGATACTTTTTACAAAGTTCACTCAATTAAAACGCGAAAGGGTTAGCCGAGCTCAACTGAGTTCCGAATTGCCTTTGTCAGTTTTAATCCATGTAACTTAAATGAAAGCCAGAATGTAGGGCTAGACGAGCTCAGTTTGTTATTTTGAACCTTTTTTGTTAAGTACTATCTAGTCACACTTTGCAAAAAGTCAAATGGCAGCAGATTGGGAAATAAATTACCACTTTTATTCATGTACAAAAGTAAGAACATTCAGATACAAGTCTGTTCGGAGATGTAGTCTCAACTCTAAACATGAAGTAAAAACGAACTTCGTTTGAAAAGGAAGGTTGAGAGGGTCACGTCAGTTTCATCTTCACAGCAACGCCGATAACCGAGCTTCAGCCTTCCATTTTGAATGATAATGAAATCATGTCCCGGTCATCGAGTACTGCAAGAAGCGCAGCACGCGGCCTTCAACTGATCCTTTTGAGACTTGTGGATTAGTTGCTTGAAAAAAAGCAAGGGACGCCCACAAGACTTCGGTAATAGGCGAGTGATGAAGGTGATGGAGAGGCCAACTCAACCAAACACCAACGCGGGGCCCGAACCACCGGTCGAAGCTTAAAAGCTATAGAGCTTTTGGAATAGAAGCTTCAGACTACAGAGCTGTTGAGAACAGAAGTTGATGGAACGGAAGCATCTGCCAATCCCACCCACGTCCAAGAATCTGCCTCGAGGAGAATAATCATCTTGGCACTATCGGGATCACAGGACTCTTAAAGGAGGAGCCAGGGTCGTCTAGAGGATAAGAATCTGTGAATGAACAGATGATCGCTTTCAGAAAAGAACGTCTGCGGAATTTGTTCACCAGAATCAGGATGTGCTCCTATTTAAAGGTCTTCGAAGGGCAACGAAACACCGCCCATAAATGCGGAAATTATTAGACCGCCATTAATGCAGCGTTCAAATCGCACTGGGAGGCTAATAGACTCAAGAGCCGGTTTGAATGACGCTACATTTGTCGAAGTGGGGGTATGAACGTGGACCACGACGCTTCATGAACGAACTGGAGCTCAGCTACGAATCATTATTCGACACGTGGCGAGTCCAGCGTAATTCAAGCACGGGGATGTGAAGCGTGCCTATGAACCTGGCTAAATTAGAGTCAGCATTGTGTAAAGACTCGAGGAGGATCGTCCTTAACAAGAAATAAAGTCGCAAATCGAGATCAAAGCACATAAGAAATGGCAAAAACAGTCGGATCGAAATGCATAGTGAATAACTGTTCAAAGTCTTGTCCAAAAAGTATATTACAGAAGTCAACAAGATTAAGAATTCAACAAAAGCGGAAGAAGCCATTCAAAGGAATTGTTTCTAAACAAGACTTTCACCCTTGGCTTCTACAGCTCGGTCTCCCTCTGCCTCTCCAGCTCGGTCTCCACCAACCATCCCCTCGATCCTTGTACGATCCTCTGCTATCGTAGTGTGGATATTTCCTTCGTCAGCAGGTAGGGTCGCATACTCTTCTTTGTTGAAGTGGGGAATGTTGATTGGCGAATATCGTTCTGGAGAGGCAGGAAATTAGATTGGAAGGGCAGGAGACGACCATGCGGAATGATCAAGTGGGATCTGAAGCTCCTTCAAACAGGCGAGCCATCCTTCCTGACTAGGGCGGAGCTCAGCAAGCTGCCTTTCATATACATCTCCAGCTCGCTCGAAGGCACGGTCGAACAACTTCTTGTATACCTCACCACAAGCGAATGCCTTCAGGTCGGACGCTTCTTGCTGGGCTTCGTTCCGTTACAGGATCGCGATCTCGGCTGCCGACCGTGCATCTGCGAGCTCGGACTTTGTAGATTTCAGCTCCTTCTTGAGGCTGTTCGCCTTCTGGTTTGCCTTCTTTAGATCCACCGCACCTTGCTTTAGCCGGAGTGAGGAGGATACAGCCCGCTGAAACAACTAAGAAAGAAAAAGGAGATGGATTAGAGAAGAGCAGCTCGAATCAGATTCACTAATCAAAATAGAAGACTGGTAACATAAAAGTTCAACCTGGGCTCCAGCATAACGAGCTTCTGCCCACGAAACTCTGACGTTTGGTACGGCAAACATTGATTACGATTTTGTCTGGGGGAGCATAATGCATGCCCAGCGCCAAAGCATGGAGGTTTCATGGTCCAGATGTACTGTTAGAGGTAACCTGTTGCCGAGCATCCACAGACGACAAATTGGGGGGGGGCCATAGAAGAGGGTCCATGGTGGGGGAAGGAGGGGGTTGATCTAGAGTACCTTTACTATTTTTGGTAAGAAGGTTCCCTCTGGGGGAATGTTTCCCTTTGCGCTTGCACCCCGCCCATAGAAGACGGCGCGATGGGACTGATCTTCAGCCGGACTGCATAGACGAATCAGGGGCCTCGGAGAGCATGGGGGGCTTAATTCTCGGGGTCTGCCCCTTCCCCAAAATCCTCACTTTGGGGGCCATGATCTCTTCATTTTCCTGAGACCCAAAAGTTGAATTGTCGCTATGAGAGTAAGAATGCTCAACAATCTCCCTCGGTTTGATGATGGCGACGTTAGAATTCGAGCTCGGGAGATTTATAGGTTCTGGGATTAGGACCAAGGGGGTTGGAACCAAAGGAACCGCAATAGGAACTTGGTCAACCTCTTCGCCGTCTTCAACCTCGGTCTCTTCGTTTAGATCCTCATCTCCTAAATTGACGTCCCAATTGGAAGAACTCGATTCGCTAGAGCCAGAACTCTCGCCTTCGGCTTCCTCTAAAAGCCTCCGAAGCTCGGCCGAGGTCCCTTCGAATAAATCACTATTCTCGTCAGACAGCGAACTCCTTGGCCTTGAACCCGATCCGTGGATCTGGAGAGGCGGAAGAATGGACGCCCCTAACGAGCTGCTTGGAGAGGGATGGTATACCAGTACAAGGGGACGTAACCAAGTAAATCAAAGACTCTGCGGGAGCGCCCACAATTGTTCACAGCGCTAATTGTGGTCGAACACCGATCATTCCTCCTCTCAGAAGCGTCTGTTGAATTCTGCAAGAGCGAGCTAGATGAAATATTTAGTTAACTCTTACGTAACATAATCAAGTCGATAAAATGTGTCGCAAGTGGAAACATGCTGATCCTCACCTACAGGGACGTAACCCTTATGCCTAGGAATGGAGAAAAGGTCGGGTTCGTCAGCAAGGAGCTCCCATTGACTTGAGACCCAAATGAAGTCATTTAAATACTGATCTTTGTCTGGAGAATCCGTAACCAACCTCGTCTGAGGCTGATTGGGCTTCCTAAGGCAAAGGTAGTGATTACCTTCAAGCATCTGGGTCTCGGGATTTTTCCTAGGCTTGACCACACAATATACGTGAAACATATCCTCGACAGTAAACTCTAATCATTCCCTTTGCATCAAGGCCTCCACCGCCAGCACGGTTCGGACAAAGTTCATAGAGATTTGCATGAAGGTAAGCCCGCAGATAGAGAGAACGGTTC
The DNA here is from genome assembly GCA_009663005.1 of Actinidia chinensis. Classification (NCBI taxonomy): domain Eukaryota; kingdom Viridiplantae; phylum Streptophyta; class Magnoliopsida; order Ericales; family Actinidiaceae; genus Actinidia; species Actinidia chinensis. The sequence goes on along the minus strand of CM018906.1, from coordinate 24,329,963 downwards.
TTAAAAGCTTACTAAGGGGAAATCGTAACCCGACTTGATAAATGAACCAAGTCCTAATGGGCATCCGATTACCCTCTCCTTCCACCCAATCCGCGTCGTCATTTGGACCCAGGCGCTCTATCACTACATCATTAGGAATCCTATGGTCGACACGGAATTGAGCTAGGGCCTCACTATCGCGAATAAGTATTTGAGCCCGATTTAATGCCATGTCCTAAAAGTGGAGGCAGATGGTCAAAACGGGCCTAAAGCATCCCGAGAAACGAGGTTTAATCTAGTATGGAGGCAACCCTAATCACGCCGACCAGGCTCGACCCGGACCCTATTCAATAATTTGTAAGACATCGGACTACGCCGGAGATTTGACTATTTTCATGGATTTCAAAGCAAATGTACGAAGGAAGCATGGAGAAATAACGACTTACCGTATCGAATAGGGACGCTCCTCCGGTGTGTAATGATGAAACCACGGTCGTTGGAAAAAGAAATGGTCAAAGACGCAAAGGGCACACAACTACGATCTCTTTCTCTCTCTAGAAACTGCTACAATGACAAAGAGAGTGGAGAAATGGGGTGCCCTAAAAAGAAAATCGAAGAGGCTGGGAATTGAGCCAAACGCGACACTAGGGCGCATCTTTTCGCGAGCGAAACGTCATGACGAGTCCAATGGATTACTGACAGGTGGTATCCCTACGACAGCACCTATGGGAACAAACCTAAGGCGGAGAAGCTGAGCTGTTCCCCGTACGTTAGGAACGCTCAGCACGGTGAGCAAAAAAGAAGTTAAGTGTACGAAGCCTAAGCATTCAGCTCGCATAACCTCGGCGAGCCACGACCGAGCTCACGCGAACTAGGGTGCTACTGTAGGGACACGAAACATATGAATAAAGTATCCAGCCACAAGAAGGCATGGGGAGATGAAGCCAGAGAATATTTACCCCTATATAAGGACTATTCTCCCCCCATGCCGACTTACACTATAGAAACAATATTACACAGCGAGTCCGAGCTCGGAAAAAGTACAAGGATGCACCCTACCCGAGCTCGGGGATAACCCTTGACTATTTGACAGTCACGCCGCAGCACGGTTTACACAGAGAGATTGGCGGTAACCTCAACGGACGACACGCAACATAGTAATGCTTGCACGACATGGGCACGATTCTCAGCCCAAATCCGGGCGTGGAAATTCACCGTAGCAGGAAGGACAACCAACCTCTCTGCAGAAGTGAAGATTAGGTGAACTGTCCGGTAGCCAAGTCACCCGTTGGCGCGTCAGAGCACGCACCGAGATAAACTATATAAGTAGAAGCCATTGTAGAGGTATGGGGCTTTTTCTTGGGCTCTCTCTCTCTGAAAACTAAGTGCTTCTGCTCACTCTCTCTGGGCTTCTCTCTCTCTTTCCTTCCCTCTCTGGGGAAGACATAGCTGAATATTCGGGTCGTCTAACTTGACCGTCGGAGAGCCGTTTTCCAGAAACAGCTCCGGCGGCTGGACTTACTGTTGTCTGTGTGCAGTTGCTGAAGGTGATCGTCAAGCTTGATGCACCCCTACAGAAGCTAAAAGAAAAAACATCTCGCTGGTGTCTACATTCGATTTTCGCATTGTAAACTCACTCCCACAATAAGTATCTTTTATTAAACTTTGTTTCAATCACAATCAGAGTGATTTATTCGGGTGTTTAGGCTATGATTCCTCAACAAGTTGTTGTGAAATGGAAGTTTCTTC
>CM018906.1:24303235-24305735 GCA_009663005.1 Actinidia chinensis | reverse complement strand
CGAAACAGAAATGTTCCTAAATCTATTGTGCTCTGTTTGATGATTTAGAGTTGAAAGGTTTCGGATCGAATTTTTCATAAATGTCACAGCCGCTTCCAAATTCCAATAAAAGCCCAGAATAGGCCGGAATTCTCTAGCCCGGATTTGCCCAGAATTTTGGACGGAACGAAATTGGGTTTAGGCTGTACCATTTTGTTGCTGGTACGAGATGTCCTGGCCGGTACCGGACAGTACGGGACGGAATTCACAACACAACACAACACAGATACATGTTTCAGACTGATGAATTTTCTTGTGATGAAAATTGCTTGGTTTACAGGTTAAAGAAATCTATATATGGATTAAAGCAAGCCTCAGGCAATGGTACTTCAAGTTTCGCAACATTGTTACTTCATATGGTTTTCGAAAAAAATTATTTATCAATGTATGTACCTTATGGTTAATGGAGTAAATACATAATTTTAGTTTTAGTTTTGTATGTACATGACATTGTACTTGCTAGTAGTGATTAGAGTTTGCTACATGAAACCAAGGTATTTCTCTCTAAACTTTGAAACGAAGGACACAGGTGAAGCCTCTTATGTTATTGGCATAGAGATTCATATAAATCCCGAAGGATGTTAGGACTCTCAAAAGGCCAACATTGAAAAGGCTTTGGAAAGATTCAAGATAAATTCACCTTATGTGGCACCCATTGTTAAAGGATAAAAATTCAGCTTAAGTCAGTCACCACTAAACAATTTGGAAAAGTGGTAGATGAAAAACATACGGTATGTATCCGCAGTCAAAATCCTTATGTTTTCTTAAATTTGTACAAGATCAGACATTGGGTTTCGTGTAGGAATATTGGGCAGATACATATTAAAAATAGAACATTGCAAAGCTACTAAGAAGGTCATGCAATATTTGCAAGGAACCAAGGACTATAACCTTACATATAAGCATATCGTTGATAGCATATCAAGACCACTACGGTTCTATTGGGATAATTTGGCTGTTGTTTGTTTCTCTAAGAATAGACATAAAGTATCTAAAAGTTTGTAGTGTATTAACTCAAGTGATAATTTAATATGGTTTATTAATTGCACATGAATTTTGATCGAAACAAGTTAAAGAAGTTAATTCATTGCTCTTTGATAAAAAGAAGTTAAAGAGTACTTCGGATTTAAAAAGGTTCCCAATCTAACACCATAAATAACATGTGACAATGGCATTCAAGTCTTGCATGCATAAGTTAGAAAAACACTTATTAATCATGAATATGTGTGAAACAATATACATTGTTAAGATCCTAGAAGGGCATTGATCCAAGCACATTCAATAAATTATTTGAACAACAATGACCGGAGGTCAGTATGACTTATTTTAGTATACTTTATTTTCGCTACACATGAACTTGCGTTTTTATAATTTTGTCTTACCACATCTCAAATTGTTAACAAACGGGTGGAGAAGTGGAGCCATATCAACTTGCAAAGTGAGCTTTGGGAGACTCAATGTTCATAATGAGTTCATCATAATGTCTATATGAATGAATCTCATCCGTGAAACCCACCTTTAGCTAAGGAAAAGGCTTAATTTTTCATAAACTCATCCTTGTGCATCCCCCTTTATTTAAAAAAAGAATTAAATTGATTCTCCAACTATTTAAGTGTATTTTTATACTCCTTTTACCAATTGGTGTGAAATAGAGACAGAAATGTATCATATATTCATGGGCCTAAATTAGAAGTCCATATGTCCCAAATAACTTGTTTTTAGCGAAAAATAAACTAAGGCTCTATATAAAGACTTGGGCAGTCCTTAGAGTTGACTTTAGTAGTCTAGACCCCGGACTTGTAGGTCTGATTTCTTCTAAAGTCTTAAGTTAGTAAGTTCTTATGTGATTTTGCCCCAACTTTAATGGGGATCCCATTAGTGGATTGTGACATTAGTATTCCGAATTAGTCGGTCTTAAGGGCAGATACCGAATTATCAAAAAAATAAAAACTTGTACAATCGTTATAATCACAAACCTATCCCTCTTAGGTATCTTCTCTCTCTTCTATTCTCTCTCTCCTCCTAGCTACCCATAGCAACCAACAGTAACAGCTGGTACCATATACAACCTAATTTCAATGCTCTTTGCCATTGTGGATAAGAGTTCCATTGAGAACATCGTACACCGGAAATAATTCAAGGAGATTTTTGTAAATTTAAATAATTGAGGGGGTAAAAATTGTTTTTAGATAAAAGGAGTATAGTGATATAGAGTGATAATTTAATGGTTGTCAAGAAAATCTAGCTTGTTGCTTAAGCGTTTTAATGAGTTTTATTAATAAATTTTATAAACTTTTTTTACCCGCGTTTAATGAGTGAGTGTTGCCTAAAATTTAGCTAGATTAGACTGTTTGTTTGTGTTGGCTAGAATAGGAAAGAAACATGAGGGGAGTAAAAAGGTTGGTTTATACTAATAGTCAATGATTGAAACTGTCCAATTGTAATCAAGCGCCCGCTTACT
>CM018906.1:24293235-24298235 GCA_009663005.1 Actinidia chinensis | reverse complement strand
TATTCTTTGCTCCCTCTATCTTCATGTTTTTTTCTTAGATTTCATGTTTCAAGTGTTTATGGGATAATCCATATTTTGAAAATTTAAATAAATAGTATAGAGTATACCATATTGGTTTCGTCAAGCATTTTGCACCTTGTTCTTCACTTTCTTTTAGATACCCTTCAAGCTAGTTCAAGGCAATCTTAATAATAAACAATCATATCCATATAATTTATCATAAGATCCTTCCATATGAAATGAAAAACTTTCATAAACGAGAATTATCAATCCAAAAGAAAATTATCCAAAATCAAACTTAGAGCTCAAACGAACAAACTTCAATCCTAGATGAAGTTTAGCATACATAACATATATCAAGAAATTTTAATGCTGACTTCAAAAACTAAGAAAATCAAAAGTTGATAGAGGCTGATTTGTCGTGACCCAAATGCCTTTTAGATGGGTTTTGATATCAGTTATCTGATCGTGATACTGTTGATGGAAGTCCACTTATTTTTTATACATCTCATAGATGTCACCAAGCTGATTGATCTACTTTTCATGTAGTTCTTGACGCTTCTCTATTTGTTCCATCGTAGCATTCAATTTCCCAAAATATTCTAAGAACCATGTTAGAGGTCCTTTTTGTGATTGATGACCTTCTTGTAATTGATGACCTTCTTGTAATTGAGCTCTTGTTCCTGATGAATATCCTCGGTGTGAGGTGGGAGCTCCTCTGTAGTAAAGGAATTTCCAATCTTTATAGGTTGATGACTAATTTCATCTTCTTCTTCTTCTTCGGAGGTGTCAATACTTATTCCACAAATATGTTCAGAGAAGCCTCCATCAATGAATTGATTGTGTTGGTTGCGGAATTTGACTCTAAAGTGTGAATACCTTAGTCAAGATAGCACCAAAAGGCAGAGCTCGATTCTTGTGGTTCCTTACATTAGCCATTTCCTTTAAAATGATGTAGTTTAAATTCAATGGGTTTTCAATTGCACTCCTATATATGATGAAACTATTTGTCGTGGCTACTTGATAGTAATGTCCATTTTGGGGAATTACATTTTATGCAATGAAGCGATGCAATGACCTAAATTCCTTTTTCAACTCCTTGGTTTGCGAATCTCCTAGCGTTCCTTGAGTGGATATTACTTCATTCATAGTTTTTCTTTGCACATATTTCTCAAGTTGGCTATGTTTGTTGATAAATATGCATTCTACAGAGTTTGGAATCCCGGTGATTTAAGATATAATTATGGGGTTAAGTACTATATCTTTCCCTCTAACCTTTTGTATCTATGGTGAATTCAATATTATTAAGATTGCCTACTTTTAGGTTGCAGTAGAAAAATCTCACTAGATTCAAGTATATGTCGGTTGGAAGAGGCAACATATCTTCCCATCCTAGGACTTCTACCGGCTTTAACATCTTGCGATAGTATTTCAATGGAAACTTGACATTGAAATCCCATCCAGTGATAGTGGCTCGTTCCTCAAAATCGGAGAGTCGGGTCTTTTGAATCTCTTTAGTCTTGAAGAGCTGTGATTTGAACACAAGTGGTGCTTCACTTGGATTAGTAGTCTCACCCCTTGGGTCATTGGAGATGTGCTTCATTCTTGGATGAATCATGGCTGATTTTGGGATTGGTTATCTAGGTTTTGTATGGAATGAAGAGAATCTGAGAAATTGAGAGAGAGGGGATGAAGTTTTTAGATTTAGGGTTTGATATGGAGGAATGGAATAAGTATAGATTGAAAGGTTCTATAGTAAGAGAGTTTTAAAGGCTTTGAAAGTCTAACATTTCCTTATATGTCGTGACTGTTGCAACTTCGATCGAAACTTTGGTTGGCCGAAGTTTCTCTTTCGATTGATGATCTTTAAGTTCAATCGGTCGAACTTTCAGCAATTTCAAAGCCGGTGAGAGAGATATTTTTATGGTTAGGTTGTGTAGAGAAGAGATGGAATAGATGGAGAATGAACTGATGTCTTTAAAATGAGAGAGAAATAGAGAGAGAGAATTAAAAACATGAGTTACAGAGCCCATCAGTCGCGACTTTTGAATAGGTTCAATTGTAGCAACTTCGGTCAAGACTTTGGTCGACCGAAGTTTGTAGAAAATTTGACAGTGAGAAATTTGTGTTATCTTAGTTCTTAACACCTTATTTTCTTGTTATCTACAGATCCTAAATAATATGTAGAGCGTAATAGAGGAGGGTTTGATGCATATTGACTGAAATTTCATAATTTTAGACTTCTATACAAACTCTTAAGCAATTATATTCACATGATCCTTTATTTTTCGCATACAAGAGTTTTAATATGCATTTGATGTCAAAGGATTTTGATCATGAATCTATCAGATGTCATTTGTTTTTGTCAGATGAGTATTCCATCTTTTTATAGTGCATAGTACATTGAAAGACATCTAGAAATGTTTTTGTTTTGTTGAAGATAAAGTATATAAAATACATTTTAATCTCGACTATTCATTTTTAAAGAATGACTTACCTTTTGTTTTATAGATTTGTTTAAGAATCCAAAATATCACATTGGTTGAGATAAAATAAAATCTTTTCTCATCAAGGGGTTTTGTAAAAATTTTCAATAATTGCTTGTCAATAGGAATATATATAAGGACAATATCCGCTTTTTGGACGTGATTTATTAGAATGTGATGTCAAATCTCAATGTGTTTCGTTCTTAAATGTTGTGTAGGATTCTTAGACAAATTTATAGCACTAGTATTATCACAGCTAATTGAAATATGATCAAAAAGTAAACCAAAGTCCTCCATTTTTTTTTTATCCATAGCACTTGAGCACAATAATTTCCGACGGTCACATAGTTGGCATTGACAGTTGATAATGCAACGAAATTTTATTTCTTGCTAAACCAAGATACTAGAGATTGTCTTAGAAATTAGCAAGTGCCACTTGTGCTTTTTCGGTCTACTTTACATCTGGCATAGTATGCATCGGAGTATCTTTTCAAATCAAAAGCAACATTCCTAGGATAAAATATTCCAAGTTATGTGTTTATACAAATATCTAAATATGTGTTTTATGGCAATTAAATGCGATTCCTTTGGACATAATTGAAATCTAGTATATAAGCATACGCTAAAGATGATATCAACCCTACTTAGTGTTAAATAAAGTAGAGAACCAATCATACCTCGATAAAATTTTTCATCAATATTTTTACCATTTTTATCTTTGTCAAGCTTTATTGAACACATGGTTTGAATCTTTTGAGAATCTCCTTTGTATATGTGACTTGATTTATGAATATTCCCTCACTTCAAATTCACCTTGCATACACGTAGAAAATTCTTTGCATATATTCTCATTAGTAGCACCAAATATGATATCATTTATATATATCTGCACAATGAGCATGTCTTTATTTTTTATTTTTATGAAGAGAGTATTATCAATTTTACCTCGAACGAAATCGTTTTCTTTTAAAATTTTGCTTAACCTATTGTACCATTCTCGTGGTGCTTGTTTTAATCCATAAAGAGCTTTTGAAAGTTTGAACACATGGTTTGAAAATTCACGATTCTCAAACCGAGGAGGTTGCGCAACATATACTGCCTCTGTAATGTATCTATTTAAGAATGCACTTTTAATGTCCATTTGATAAAGTTTAAAATTCATGTAGCATGCAAATACAAGTAACATTATGATGACTTCTAATCTTGATACAGGAGCAAATGATTCATCAAAATATATACCTTCCTCTTGACTATATTCTTATGCAACAAATATAACTTTATTCCTAACAATGATTTCGGATTTGTTTAACTTTATTCCAAACATTACTTCTTTCAAATTGATTAAGTTGTTCTTGCATTGCTAATAACCAATGTTCATCAAATTTAGTATCGTGAAAATTCTTAGATTCTAGTTGTGATAAAAATGCAAGATTATCACATATATTTCTCATAGAGTGTCTAGTAGTTACCCTTTTTGATATATCGCCAATAATGAGATTTGTTGGATGGTTATAGACGAACCTTCATTCTCTTGTGTTTCAAGTTGGGGTAGAACTACTTCCAGTTGAAGCTTTTTCTCAAAAAATTCTTCTGGAGACTCTTGACTTCCTTGTGTAATTTTTAGATTTCCCATACTTTCTTCAATTCCTACATCTCTTGAAACATTCTTGAAAGGTAGATTATTAGATTCATCAAATACCACATGACCTGATTCTTCAACTATCAAGGTACGTTTGTTAAAAATTTAAAATGCTTTGCTTGTAGTTGAGTATTCTAAGAAAAAGGCTTCATCTAATTTTGAATTGAATTTTCTTAAGTTATTTTTGCCATTGTTTAGTACGTAACATTTGCACTCAAAAGCATGAAAAAACTTACATTTGGCTTTCTTCTATTCCATAGTCCATAAGGTATTTTTTTTTAAAATTAGTCTAATCATGGCACGATTTATGATAAAATATACGGTATTCATGGTTTCAGCCCAAAATTATTTTGGATGAGAGTTTTCGTAAAGCAGGGTTCTTACCATTTCTCCTAGAGTCTTATTTTTTCTCTCAACAACTCCATTTTGTTGAGGGGTTCTAGGAGCTGAGGAATTATGCCCAATACCGTGTTCATCACAAAATTTGGTAAAAGACTTATTTTCAAGTTCTCTACTGTGATCGGTTCTAATGTTTGAAATAGTAAGTCCTTTGTCATTTTGAAGTCGTCGGCATAACTTTGTAAAAGACGAGAATGCTTCATTCTTATGAGCTAAAAACATTACCCATGTGAATCGAGAAAAATAATCAACAACTACAAGTATGTATAATTTATCGAGACATAGAATTAAATCTAACATCTTTGCATTAAGTGCATCGTTTTCAATTAATAATCTAATCTAACATGTTTGCATTAAGTGCATCGTTTTCAATTAATAATCTATTAATATGCCTTTTTGATTCACCAATTTCAATGATAAACAAGGTAATTTGTTTCTTCAATATGCAATTTTTTGAAAAGCTATCTTTAATGATT
>CM018906.1:24278235-24283235 GCA_009663005.1 Actinidia chinensis | reverse complement strand
TCGATTTTCTTGGTGTTGAAAATTTAAGGAGTTTGTGGATCCTTATCTCCTTTCAGTTAGTCAATAATCTCAAAACTATACTTATTTAAGATGGGCTTGTGTAAACACAATATTTTAAGGCGTCTCAAAAATAAAAAATTCAAAGTACCCTGATCATCTGGTATGGGTCGGATATAATTTTTTGTCCAAAGATCTAAGTTAGGATCCTGTTTTTGAATGGTGGTGTTTATAGTTTAATTCTAGTTGGGAGGGAGAGTATTGTCTCACCCTTTCCTTTTCCCCCTTCCTGTGTTTTATTTTTATTTTTATTATTTTATTTTTATGTTTTATTTTTTTTTAATTTTATTTTTTTTCGCATTTCATAGAATAGCTCATCTCTAATTGGGGGGAGTACTTTCGTAATTTTGTTTTTTAGAATAATTTTAGTTTTTAAAATAGTTTTAATTTTTTATTTAAAAAAAATAATTGTTAACATGTTTTGGATGTTGATAGCAGGTTTATTTTCTGTTATATGTCATCCGAAACACTTTTGTTTTCTCCTGGTTTCTTTTCTTTCAAATTTTTATTGCGACTGTTCGCACTCCATTTTATAATCTGATCTTTCTTATTTGTGGCTGTATAGAATTCTTAGTTTTTGGACCAGATAACTGAATCATTATGTTTTTTGTGTTTTCAAAGGTAGTTTGAAACACATTGACTTGCACATCATACGATTTTTAATGCGGAGTATCATGTCAATTTCAATCTTGCATGCTTGATACTTTACTGTTTGTGCTATAGAAGAGAGAGAGGATCACATATACTATGCACGAGTCGTGTTTTTCGAAGTGAAATTGTTATAAGTCTACATGACTGCATCTATAAAGTGGAATCGTACCTATACCACACTTGTGCAGCTTTAGAGCCATGAATCGTTTTTGTGAGCGATTTACCCTTTACTCAAGAAAATTTATTGAACTTAATTGTTTGAATAGCTTCAATATTTTTTAATTTAGTTTACATGTTAGTGTGATGAGTTAGAATTTTTGACATCTTTCACATGCTTTACACACGTTTTAGATTTCGTTACATTGAGGCCAATTCACATATATCTTCTTTTCTATCATTCTTTTCGGTAATTGTGTATAAAAAAAGATCTCAAGAAGCGTGTTGAATCTAAAGTTACCATAAATATGGAGAATAGAATAGCATAATTTTTGAGAAGTTGACATGTATTTTTGTTGAGACGCTATTATTAAATTATTTTTGATACATTGCATGATGTGATATTTGTAGGTATCATCACTGGAAACCCTCACGAGACACCACTCGTCCACTAGGGGTAACCTAAGAGTTTAAAGACTTGATTCATACGCTAAATGCATTCGGAACTCTTACGAAATGAGAGATTATCTTCTTACTTTTGTTTAATTTTGCTAGGAACTAGCCAAAGGTTAGTTGGGGGTGTGATTGGACTGCATAATTGTAGTCCAAATGCCGTTTAACCGACCTAAGTTGTCCCTAATTTAGTTTAATTATCTCTTTTTACATGTTTCGTACTAAAAGTCGTGTCAAAATCATTGCAGATAAATGATGACAAAAGGAGGATTTTAGAAGCACGAAGTAAGACGGAGTATGTGCACCTGTCAAAAATCGTAATCTGGAATAGAATGAAGATGCCGCCATTGAAAGGTTTCTCATGAAGTTATACAAGTTCACGTATAAAGAGTATTGTGAGATATAGATCCAAAAGCTTCAAAATAAGATTAGAAGAGGAGAAGAAAAAGGCAAAAAGGCAAAAAATTACACTTGGAGTTCGAATTCAAGGCTAAAATATATTTTTGTAATTGATCAAACTTTTTTACTCTGATATCCGATTGACCTGATTTTGAGATATGGAAAGAAGACTCAAGGGCTACAACTTTGATCTAATGGTATTGGCTAATTCGATCTCTAAAGCTATCAAAATGAGCGGCAAAAATAGGGTAAAATTTTGCCGGAGAGTTCGAACTCCCATTTTAGGGTCGAACTCCAGAAGAAAATGGAAGGGTAGGGTTCAAAACCCTCCATCTTACAATTGGAAACATGTGAGAGATGAAAATGAATTTTTGCCTGAGGGTTGCTGAACTCCTTTTTAGGTTCGAACTCCAAGGCAAAATTGGACAGATTTTTTTTTTGAAAACTCAGGTCTAGTATTTTGACCATAACTCTTTTACCCTGATATCCGATGAGCTGATTTTAACGCGTTGGAAAGAAATTTAAAGTGGTCAAAAGAGATACAACGTAAGGGACAAATTAGGAAGTTTTGAAGTTTCTAATCCTACTAGAATTCTAATTTGTGGTTACTTTATAAATACTTCCTTATTCTTATGAACGAGCTATGCTTTAGGTTTTTTTTTAAGGGGTTTCTTTCAGCCTTGTAGTCTTAGGTTTCCATTTTATTGTATTTTGTTAGGTTTATTTTATTTTTGTAAAGTTTTAATTATTTATCAATCAATCAATTTTTCATACCGTATGTCTTTAATGTTGTGTAATGCTTTTCTTAGGCCATGCTTGGCTAGTTTTCCCAGTTAGAATTGATTGTGAAGGTTGGATTGGGGATCAAGGATGAACAATGGAGGTTTTAATTATCACCGATTTATTTTCTGATTTTTCTCCTCTCTTCTTTTCGTTTTAAATACTTTCAAAAAAACGAGACGTCCTATTATATTCGATAAAACTTCTTGTTATTCGGATCGATGATGCACTACCATGATTAAAACAATCAGATTTTATTACTTTCAAAAACTTGAGAGTCCTATTAGTTCGATAATATTTTTGTGATGCGAATGATGAATGCACAGCCTTGATTATAACAATCAGATTTATTCTAAGTAACGTTTATATATGAATTGCTGGCTCAGTATATACGCTTGCTTGTAACGTTTATGCGTGAGTTGGGTTCATTTATTATTGCACGAATTGAAGATTGAAAGAACCAATTGTTTTTAAAAGCTAAATCTTCCGATCCGAGACCCACGATGGGTGAAGGATTTGAGTTATAAGAAAACATCCGTGGGATTCCGAGAAACATAATTGATGGATCAATTGATTTGAGTTGTTTTAATTAAGTTTAAATAACTTTTATTACTTTCTTAATTTAGATTTAGTTAAAGTAAATTAAATCACAAATAAAGAATTTTTAATTTTTTAATTTATTTTTTCGATTCAATTCATATTCATTCTAGTTGATACGAGTTAGTATAGTGTGAGTTGGTGCTACAGTTTATATTTAGCATAGGCCCTGGGAGAGAACGATACGGATATCGATTTATTACTACTTCGGACCCGTACACCTGCCGGTAAAAAAATTCACTTCTGGGAGCCAAATTAACTTCTGAAACCAGGGAATACATCATGCACATTTTGCAAAATCTGGGTTAAAGCTAATCGAACGTATCAGTTCCTATCTTCTCCCCTAGAATTTTGAATGGCCCACATATCGTGGATTCAACCTCCCTTTCTTCCAAATCTCCATAATTCCTTTCATTGGTGAGACTTTCAAAATACCCATCGCCTTCTTGAAATTTACATCTCGTCTATTCATTCAGCATCACTTTTCTACCGATCTTATGCCACTTTCAGTCGAACCTGAATGACTTGATTTCTCCGTGGGTTTCCAACACAATTATCTGGCCCAAAATTCTGTCTTTCCTTACCTCTATCAATACGATGGTGGGGGGGATCTGACTTCCTTGCCATAAACAGTGCCTTCAAAGGTGCCATATCAATACTCGCTTGGTAGCTTTATTATAAGCGAACTCCGTTAAAGCTAGGGTTCTCCAGCTTCCTTAAAATTCCATTGCACATGCAACGTAGCAAATTCCTCCAACGTATGATTGTCCATCTGAACTGTCCATCCCCAGTCTGTGGGTGAAAAGTTGTGCTCAAATTCCAGCTTCGTCCCCATGCTCATTGTAGAGATTTTTAAACATCTCAACACAAATCTCGGATCTCTATCCGATGTGATTGATATTGGAGCCCCATGCAATCGTACGATCTCCCTCAAGTAAATAGCCAGCGACTTGATCCATAGTCTGCGTATTTTCTTAATTGCGAATAAAGTGCGACAACTTGTGAAACGGCCACTCTAACCCAAAATAAAATTATTCTCCAATCTTCGTACGAGGAAAATCCAATCACAAAATCTATCGTGATATCCTCCCATTGCCACTTTGATACTGGTAGTGGTTGAAGTAATCCTGCTGATTTCTGGCGTTACAACTTTAATCTACTGATACTGCAAAAACTTACTGACATACTCCTTGATGTCCCTTTTCACACCCATCTACCAGTACATCTTCTTCAAATCTTGATACATTTTCATCATTCCCGGATGAATGGCCCACTTCGACTTATGTTCTTTATCCATAACCTGCCGTTTGATGTCAAACCACATTAGGCAAGCACATTCGGTACTAAAACATAAGTACTCCATCCACCATTCTGAATTCTAAATCTAGTTTTGTTGCCAAATTATCATGAATTTTCCTAAATTTGGGATCCTCCATCTGTCCAAGTCTAACTTCTTCCAAAATTTCTAGTTCTGCAACCATCGTTGGACATAAGCCCTTTAATCCAGGAGTGACTACTTCCAATTCCAATCCCTCAATTTCATTATGCAAACATTGTTGTTCTGTAATCAACATATTCAAATTCCCTGATGCCTTCTGACTCAATGCATCTACTACCACATTTGCTTTTTCTGGATGATAATTGATGTTGATATCATAATCTTTTATCAGTTCCAACCATCTTCGTTGCCTCAAATTCAACTCCTTCTACGTATAGATATACTTCAAGCTCTTATGGTCTGTGTAAATTTCACACTTTACCTCATACAAGTAATGTTTCCATATCTTTAACGCAAAAATAACTGCCGCTAACTCTAAATCATGAATAGGGTAGTTCTTCTCATGTGGCTTTCAATTGCCTTGAAGCATATGCAATAATTTTCTTGTTTGGCATCAACATTCCCCCAA
>CM018906.1:24265735-24270735 GCA_009663005.1 Actinidia chinensis | reverse complement strand
TGATTCTCTACTCTATTTAATAATAAGTACGCCTGATATCATATTTAGTATATTCATATGTACTATATTTCAATCATGTCCTAAAGAATTACACCTAACTGCCGTAAAATGCATATTTCAATACCTTATAGAGACACATAATCTCGGTATATTTTATCCAAGAGGAGTTACCTTTGACTTAAAAGGGTACTCTGATGCGGACTATGTGGGATGCAAAGTAGATCGAAAAAGCACAAGTGGTACTTGTCAATTTTTAAGACAATCCCTAGTATTTTGGTTTAGCAAGAAACAAAACTCCATTGCACTATCAACCGCCAAGGCCGAATATGTGGCCGCCAGAAGTTGTTATGCTCAAGTACTTTGGATAAAACAACAAATTGAGGACTATTGGGGTTTATTTTTTTTTTTATTTTTTTTTTTATTCTTTGATCATAGTACAATCAATGTGACAAAACATAGTGACTCCCATAAATTTGTTTAAGAATCCTATACAACATTCAAGAACAAAATACATTGAAATTAGGCATCATTTTCTAAGAGATCATGTCTAAAAATGAGATATTGAGCTTATATATGTACGCACCGATAAGCAATTTGTAGATATTTTTATAAAATTCCTAATAAAAAAAGATTTTGCTTTATCCGACGTGAACTTGCCTTGTTTTAACCAATGTGAATATTTTTGGATTCTAAAGCAAATACATAATACTTAAATTAGTTGGTAGTTGAGAATGAATAGTCTAGATCACAAATTATTCCATACAATTAAACTCCAACAAACAAACATAAGTCTAAACTTAGTTTAATTTGCATATGTATCTAAACTCTAGGAGAAAAATAATTGGCAAAAATATGCATAGAAGTCTCAATTTTTGAAAAGAAAGATAATTCGAGCTAGACTCATATTTTATAGATAATATATGCCAATTATGACTTGTAGGAAGAAAGAAAATAAGTAGTAAAGTTGAAATTAAGCATAAATCCCTCTGTCAATGCCTCTGCAGAATCTGTAGAAAGTTGGTTGACCAAACTTAAAGTTCAGTTGACTGAAGTCTCGACTGAAGTTGCTATAGTTTTAGAAATAAAAGTCATAGATATTTTAAGAATTTTAAATTCATTCTTAAATATCTATTTTCCTTCTCTCTCTCACTCTAAAAGACCCTAAGACAACGCATCAAAACCCCTAAAGAATTTCACCAAAAAACTAGGGCTTTTCATCTCCAATATGTTCCATTCGTTCAAATCATCATCTGAATCATTGAGAAGTTCGGCTGACCGAATCAAAACTTCGGTCAAATAAAACACAATTTTGACCGACCAAAGCTTCGACTGAAGTTGCAGAAATCGCGAGAAAAGAGGAAGGGATATAGTCTTAAAACATTAGACTTTTTCAAACAAAGAGTTCTGAGACTATTCAGGTTCTATCAGAATTCTAAGGGTTTCAATCACTCTTCTCTTTCATTATATAAAGCCTTAGTGGTTTATTTTTTTTAATATCATAAAAAGCTTCTCAACTTCTTCAAAATCTAGATCAAAAATCTTTCCATAGTTCAGCCATGGTTCACCCTAGAACTAAGCATGCCACGAACGATCTGAGGGACGAGGATGCTAATTCATCTGAACCACCAATGGAGCTCAAACTGCGATTATTCAAAAATGTAAAAAGACAAAAGACACGGTTGTCTAATTTCAAGGAGAGAACGATAATCACAAGGAGGGAATTTGAGAAGAATTTCCCATTAAAGTACTACTTGAAGATGATGGCACCACTTAAAGCATTAGGATGGAATGGACTATGCCCTTTTCCACCAGATATGTATTCAAATTTGGTAAAGTTCTTCTACTGCAATCTTGAAGTAGGAAATCTAGATAATATTGATATACGATTGACACAAAAGTTAGAGGAAAAACAACAGTCTTTAATCCCATAATTTTATCCGAAATCATGGGGATTGCAAATGCTAGGGATTGCATTTTTATAAACAAACCAAGACAACTTGAAAAATATGTGGAACAAAAAAGAATGAATGAAGTGATCTCTATCAATGGAGAAATAGGAGCCACACATACGAAAGAGCTGAAAAAGAAATAGGAACCATTGGATAAAATATAATTATCAATAAGGGACATTATAATCAAGTGACAACCATGGATAGCTTTATCATATATAGAGCTGCAATTGATGAATTTCTAAATCTAAACTACATAATCTTGAAAGAGATGGCTAATGTGAGGAATCACAATAATCGAGCCCTACCTTTTTGTGCTCTCTTAACTAAGATCTTCAAACATTTTAGAGTTAAGTTCAGCAATCAAATCAATCAGTATGTAGATAGAGATTTTTCTAAACATATGATAAAAAGGGGAATAAGTGTGGACTCCTCCGAAGAGGAAGAAGAAGGAGAAGAGAAAAGCACCACCATGCCATGGAGATTGAAGGACAATTCGTCATCGAGGAAGTTCCACCGCACATAGAGGAAACTCAAGAGAAACCAAGCTATCAAGCTCATCAATTGCAGGAAGGACATCCAATGAAAGAAGAGCATCCTTCGCAAGAAGGGCCTTTATCGCAAGAGAGGCCTCCGGTATGGTTTTTTGAGTATTTTGGAAAACTCAATGCTACAATAGAATGAATAGAGTAGTGCCAAGAGCAGCAAAAAAAGTACATTGAGCGGCTCAGTGATTTATATGAGAACATGTATGAACAACAAAGCGACTTCAATCAACAATACAACAAAAGGATGACTAATATTGAATCCCAAATGGAGTATCTCTGGTTTTCGACCCATCTAATTCCACCACTATCTGAATTCCCTCCACCTCTTCTACCTCTACTGTCATCATCTTATGATACTCCTAGCTCGTCATATCAACCTCCTTAGCCTCCGTCATTTTGATGATGCTCCAAGGGGGAGAAGAAGTTAGAAAGTTTTTGAAGTTAGCATAAGTATTCTACGAATTTTGCTATGTATGCTAAACTTTTAAAGTTTAAGTTTTTTCAAAAAAGTTTTTTTATTATTGGATAATTTAGTTTTTTGATACTTTTAACTTTTTTAATTCAGCTTATTTTGCTTAGGCTTAGATATTTTTTATGCCATGCTATTTTTTAAATTAGCTTTGCATGTTTTATTTGTGTATGAATGCCATTTCCTGAATTATGTCTATATAATATGTTTGGAATGTCAATTCTATTCAAAATTGTTAGAATCTCATCCTAAAACATAAAATCTTAGAAAATTTTAATAAAGCACAAAGATTGGGGGAGCATGAGTAAGGGGAAGCATGTAAATTTTAAAATAAAACAATGATTTTCAAAAATAAGTTGTGTCATCATCAAAAAGGGGGTTAGAATGTTGAAATAAAGACATTTAATTTTGATGATTAGACTTATTTAAATTAAACTTATGTTAAAAATCACATTAAAAAATGTCAAAAGATTGCACATATGTTAAAACACTTATATCAACTTAAGGCAAACTCAAGCATGTTTGTTTTAAGGTGAAACATGCATGCATAGATTGATAAAACAACTTAAAATTGAAAGAACTAAATCGACTAGTTCACATTCTTGAAGAAAAAAACAATTCTCTTAAAGTTAAGCCTACACATGTTTAAAATAATATTTGTAACCATCTACAAGTCATATTCAATGTAAATATACATAAACTCAAATTGGATAGTTAATAGTTTTGGTTTAGTAAAGAAACAGTGAACAAGTTGTTAGTATCACAAGTTCAGTCGACCGAATTTATCAATCAAAGACTAAGACTCTCAACCGAAGTGAAATAGAAGCTTAAATCATTGATAGAATTGCTCATTGGAGAAACAAAGCAACTATGACCGAAGTCCATGATTCGGTCGACCGAAGTTGAGAAGGCATAGTCGAAGTGGAATAGGGGAATCAATAGCCCTCTAGAAATTCAATGAAACCTCGATCGAACTTGAAGATTGGTAGACCTAAGTGTCGACCGAAGTTGAGATTCAGTCAGCCGAAATCAGATGAAAGCTTAAATTGAAGAATAGAGTACTTACTAGAAATGAAGAGCAATGTCAACCGAAGTTGACATTCGATCGACCAAAAGTTACAAACACTCGACCGAAGTTCACAAAACCTTCAGTAAACAAAAAGAGTTGGTCTCTGGACTTATAGTGCAACCTCGACCGAAGTTAAAGTTCGGTAGATCGAAGTTTGAGCATTTTGATCCTATACGTTCAAATCAAGATCCAACGGCTGAAATTCAATCAAACAGCGAGATTAGAAGTCATAAATGCTACAACGACTCTATTCAAGTTTTGGCTTATAAATTCAACCATTGGGATTGTTGGAAGGGTATTAAAGTGCAATAAAATCCTATCAATACTTGTATTCAATCCTTTGTTCATTTAGTGTGAGCTTGAGTTACTTCATTTTTACATCTTATTGAAAGAATCACTATAAGTGATTGTAAAATTTCTAAGAAAGGGATTATCTTGAATACTAGACGTGTTCTAGTGATTGTAAAGGTTGCCAAGCACCCACACGCTTGAAGGTAGTGAATTTCCAAGGAGAACCTTGGAGAATGGACGTATGCCGATATTTGCCGAACTACTATAAATTGTTTGCATTCTTTTCTCTCATCTCTTATAAATTCCTTACATATATTTGTTTAAACTAAGAGTACATTGGTAGTATAATTTTTAATAAGAATTTTAATTGTTCATTAATCTTAGCAAACCTATTTCATCACCTCCCTCATAGTTTGTATTCTAGCTAACAAATGTAGATGAGTTTTTATGACACTTCAATACTTTCCCAACAACTCCAATGATTGAATTTATAAGCCCAATTCCGAATCTAGTTATTGCTGCATTAAATGCTTCTAATCTAGTCATTCTGAATGAATCTCAATCATTGGATCTTGATTTGGACGTGTAAAATCAATGTTTTCAAACTTCGGTCGATGTTTGTCTAACTTTCCAATGAGCTCTTAATTCCTTTACTTGAAGGCTTCATTAACTTC
>CM018906.1:24245735-24255735 GCA_009663005.1 Actinidia chinensis | reverse complement strand
TTTCAAAATCTTAAGACTTAAGTTTGCGTTCGAGAAGGGTGTTCGAAAAGTAAGAGAGTATAACAAAATCCGTGAAAAAAAAGGAAAAGAAAAACCGGGTTACCATGTTGTAGGCTGCCCAACTGAGAGGGCAGTGGAGGCAGTGTCAACGGGTTAAACCCCATTAGACACATTGTTTATTTCGAATTAGGTATTAAATGACACGAAAAATGTTATTAGAATATCATAACGGAGGTATGATGTTAGCCAAGTTTGAGGATAAACTTTTATAAAAGATGGGAGAATGTAATACCCCGAATGCGTAAAATCCATTAATGAAGCAAAATATGACCGCTATGTTAGTTTATGGAAGTCCCTATCTTTATAGGATGGAAATACAACCATTTAGAATTAAGTCCAAAAATTTTTCAGATCGTTCGAACGACAGGAATTGCGTTCGAACGGTCGCGTTCGAACGGTACGAAGATGGTTCAAACGGTAGCAGCAGAAAGTGAACAATAAAAAGGGGTGCATTATACGGGATGATTTTCCATATCAGCCAATACACACCCACTCTCTCATTTCACTTTACCAAATCCAAAGACACATACCCATACCCACGAAGAGAGAGAGAGAGAGAGAAAGGAGAAGAAGAAAGAGGAAGAAGAGGGAAGAAGGAAGGGAGCTTGGAAAAGCTCATCCAAGCAAGAAAAAAGCCATTAGAAGCCTCACCAAGTTGTAAGAGGTGAGCATTTTACCTTTTATGTGTATATATAGTTTTAGGGTTTTGTTTTTGAATTAAGAATCCTAGATCTACCTGATAGGGTTAAATGTAAGACTTGAATCTGAGTTATTGTAGTCCCTTTGAGTTGTATTTACTACCTGCCGAATCCTTACCGAACTGAAAAGAGTTTAGACTGATTTTGTTGTGCGCGGAAGAATCCGCTCGGAGTTTTTCGCAGGAACAGGGTTCGACGTTTTTACTGTGGTTCAATGGGACTGAGGCTTAAATGGGAATGGAATTGTGTTCTGCACCAGCTTAGGTTATCTAAGTATTCTCAATGAATTTTAACACTGATATGCTTGGCTAGAAAATTGGAAGTTTTCTATTAAGTTTTAAGTTTTTCTATCATATTGGTTGATCATAGATGATAAACGATACCTATGTCTTTATATGTGTAGGAACACGACGTTGAAAGGCAGCTAAGAGAATGCCAGGTGAGTACACGAGGCCATGAACAAAATACCTTTATCAGAGCCTAGGTTTATACGTACACAGGTGATAGGTTTTACGCATAAGGTACAAGGCACGTCTAGGCAGAAGTCCTAAGACTAACTAGTAATGTAACGCTTATTTTATGTTATGCTATGCTATCTAGGATTAATTTGGCTAATATTATGAGATAGTCTACGTTTGATATGTTTGTAGAAGTGATGTCGCCTAGGAGATGCCGAGCCGTAGATGGGTCAGCAGAGCCCGAAGATCAGTTGACGCGTATAGAGAGGATTTTAGAGGGAACTCGTTTCAATTGGTCCTGAGGTTCACAACAATAATACCCAATTACGATACCACAAAACCGGCAATGCCAATGCTAGGAGCTATGAGCGATGCCACGTACTACGATAAACAATTCCAGCAGGTAAACCCCGAACTTTCTATGGAACTCCCAATTCCATTGCTAACAGAGTCTTGGCTCTTAGGAATCGAGAGGTGTCGAGTCTTCCATGCACCTATAACAAAAGTGTTTTTGCACTTCACTTTTGAATGGGACCGCTTGGTTGATCTATTGGCAATGAAAAGCATTGGCCCGTTGTGGCTATGGCCCATATTCCTAGAAGTATTTAAACGAGGGAGTATTTTTCCTGAGATGGTCCGATGATCAAAAGTTTCAAGAATTTTTTGAATTTGAAGCAGGGAACATGAATCGTAGTAGAGTAAATGCCAAGTTTATAGAGCTATCACGTTATGCCCCTCACATAGGATCACGGAATCTCGGCAAGGCTAGAAGGTTGAAGCTGGATTACGGTAAACATCAAGAAACAATGTAGATATATTGTGGTTACCCACTCATCAGAGGTTTCGTCATGCAGCCCTAAATGCTGAAAAGGAATCCTTGAATAAGATGTCTCAATTCCGCAAAAATCGAAAAAAAAGGATTGGAGAACTATGAGCAGATGAAAGTTTCGAAACGACAAGGTTCGAGGATTGTCAATGGGAATTCCATCATCCCAGCAAAGGAATGTTTTCAGTCAAAGAAGTAGTAGGTCTAATGAGTTTGCCGACATGCCCGATATGTCAGAAAAAGCATAGGGGTGAGTGTCGTATGGGAACTAGAGCATGTTATGGTCGGCCGTGGCCAAGAAGGACACCAGATTAGAGATGGTCCAATAAGGATCGATTCAGGGAGCCTGGGACATCAGCATCTGCCTTAGTCCAGCCAGCCTCCAGAATTGAGAGAGGATAATCACAATGACAAGGTCGAGAGTTGCACTTGTACGAGGGAATACCCAGCAACGAACATTAGTAGTGTAGGTAGATCCCATCTGTGGTCAACCTGCACACATTCTAGAGTCGGTCTACGAATTCATTCGTATCAAATTATTGTGAGCGTTATTTGAAATACCTATCTAGTACCTCTTGTGAAAGGAATTATCCGTGTCATTGCCCTACGGGGACACCCAGTGTTATTGAGACAGAATCTACAATTTATGTGAGAGTTTTTTTTTTTTGCGTAAATGATGTTCCTATGTATGTAGATCCTTATACCCTTAGAGATTGCATGGTTTTGACGTCATCCTAGGGATGGATTGGTGTTTTCCTACCGTGCACTCATCGATTGTGAGCTTAAGCGAGTAGTGTTCCATTCGTTTTGGCTCGTTCAGAATTAATCTTTGAAGGAGTCGGCGTGTGCCTCCTCCCTACCTCATTTCTCATGAAAGCGAGTTGCTTGATTCAAAAGGAAGTAAACGCATTTTATGTAGTGTTACTCGATACGCAAGTCTCCCCACCATCTTAAGAAAATACCCGTTGTCTCAGAATTTCCTGATATTTTTTCAGATGAGTTACCAGGTTTTTAGTGGACCGAGAGATTGAGTTCTATATTAGATCTGGAATCCGATTACCCTAGACCTATTTCTTAAAGACCCCTATCGATGTCGGCCTTTAAAGTTAAAGGAAGTGAAGGTTAACTATATATAAGATTGTGGGAGAAAGGATTTATTCGTCCGAGTGTTTCACCTTGGGGAGTCAGTATTGGTTTGTATGGAAGAAGAGATGGTACGATGAGATTAGCATTGATTACCGAGAGACTCTAAATAAAGGTTACCATTAAGAATAAGTACTCTCTTATGCAAGGGGTAGATGATTTGGTTTGATCAGCTAAAGGCAACTCGAGTGTTTCTAAAATGATTTGAGTCAAGGTATCAACAAATGAAGGTCAGAACTGGTGACATAGAGAAGGCCGCTTTTCAGAACTAGATATGGCCAATTATGAGTTCTGGTTCATGACCGTTGGAGTTAACAATGCACAGCCGCATTCATAGATTTAGATTTGATGAATCGGGTATTTGCGACCCTTTCTTGATGAATTTATTATAGTATTTATGCATTGACATCCTAGTGTTTCTAAAAATTTGTAGAAAAATTGAGCAGCATTTGAAGAGGGTTTTGCAAACCGTACGGAGTAGGAGATTGTATGCCAAACTAAAGAAGTCGGAGTTTTGCTATCAAGTGTGAAGTTTTCTAGAGCAAATCATCAGTGTGGATGGAGATCTGTTGATCCTCACAAAAGTCGCAGCCATGTGAATGGCGGAGGCCAAACGAATATGACAGACGTAGGAGTTTATGGTTTAGTGGTATACCAGAGATTTGTGAAAGATTTCTATGAATTGCAAACACCTTTGACGTAGCTTCGCGGAAGAATGTTCCATTCGTTAATGGAATGAGAAGGAGAGGAGAGAGAAAGTTTTCAGATATTGAAGAAGCGTTAGTTCAGCAGCGATTTAGCTTTGACCCTCAGGAACGGATGGTTTTGCAATCTACATGACTGCCTAACATCGAGGATTGGGATGCGTATTGAGGCAACATGAGAAAGTGATTGCCAGCCTCAAGCAGTTGAGACCGCATTGAGCAAGAATTATCCGAACCATGATCTAGAAACTCCATGCAGCAGTGGCTTTTGCTTTGAAGATTGGCGTCTTACTTTATGGAATCATGTAAAGACCCACCCGACGCCCACGTGGTAACGCGAATCGAGCAGTAGTCACTTGATTTTCCTTAGTTTAGTAAAATTTCTTTAAACTTTTGTTCTTTTCTTTTAAAAAACTTTTCGTGTGCGAAGCGACAATATTATTATTATTTTGGAATAATTTAAACGCAAAATTAAATTCATTCATTTAAAATACATGTTTCCATGACGGTAGGAGAGGACTGTACCTGTCTTAACACTTCATACATACTTCAATACATCATATTCAAAAGCATCGGACTTTATGTCCGACTATTACTACATAAATTTATTGGTCTTATTACATAACATGATCTCTATTTTACTCCACTTATGCTTTCCTTTAATCATCTGAAATATTGTCAAAACAATATTTTAAGCACATTGCTTAGCGTATAACCATATCTCGACATAGGTTTTATCATACATATCAAAATATAAAATACCATGGTCGAGGCATATAAACATACATGATGCGTGAAGAAAGATAAAACCTTTAATCTTTCGCAATAACTTGTTCAAAATTCATGCTTGTACTTGGATTTTGACTATATCCAGTCAACATAATTCTTTGAAACATACATTAATGCAAACCTATGACCCTTCCCGTCCCTTAGTCCGGGTTTGATAACGTGATTTTCCCACACCCCCTTGAGTCGGGCATGCCATAGGCATATACATAAAAAAATCCTTTTCAAAAGATTCCTATCTATTCTATGGATTTGATTCTGCATAGCATAACATAATTTCTGCATATACATAGCATAAAAGTAATTTACTTCCACCTCTGCTTTAGAAGATTAGGTTACTTACACACCTTAGAAATCAGGGTTTACTTACTTTGCTTACTTGGGTTTATGTTCAGACCCTCGCCTCGTCTGTTCTTAGGCTATAATTAATCGGATTCGATCCTCAAATCTGGAAATTAATACATTAGATTGAAAGCTGGCTCTCATGATCATCATACTAAAATTTTACATTGATCTGACTCATCTCCATCTCACCGTTGATCTGCACCCCTATCTTTCAAATGAATCAAAACTAACCAACGCATATAATTTCTCTCTCATTTCTTTCTCTCTCTCTCTTCCTCTTCTTTCTTTCTCTTCTTTTCTTTTCTTTCCCTCTTCTCTCATTCATCTGCCATCCTATTTAATATCTTTTCTAAATTTATCTTTACTATATCTAAATCTTATATTTTATTATTTTAGATTATTTTTTTCTTTTTCTTTTTCTTCTTTTCTTTTCCTTTTCTTTTCTTTTCTTTCGCCGCACATTCAGCCGTTGAATTAATAAAAATTAACACTTTAACACCTAAACCCCTCCACCTTTTTAGTAATTACGTTATTTAAATATTCTCTTTAATTTTACAAAGTTACTAATGCTTTCAATTAACCAGAACGAATTAAATGGCCAATTAATTTAAAAATTACAAAAATTTATTTTAAATAACTATAGGTAATTAAGAGTCGAAATATTATAGTGCTTTATTTCTTCCCTCCTTAAAAAAAAATGGTCCTCAAAATTTTTTTATTTTTTTACTTCTTGTCTTTCTTTTTTTTTTCCATCAAACTCTAATCACTCATCAATTCTTTCTTTACTCCCATTTATAATATATATATAGATATATAAATATATATAAACTTAATCATATCTTCTTTTTCCCTTTTCTCTTTATTCTTTTTCTTTTCTTTAATAGAAAAGTAAACTTTTTTTTTTCTTTCTTTTTCTTCTCCTGCTATCTCTCTTTCCCTTTACATAAAAAAACACAAAGGCCCCCTGTGGCCGAAAGTATGTTGTAATATAACTAAATCCCTTCAACTTAAATATTTTCTTTATTTTATCTCAAAATTTATGAATATTTTCAATTAAAAACTCCAAAATTACTTTATATTATCTACTTAATACTTAGAATACAAAATTTATTAATTTTACATAATTAACATCTAACATCTTTATACTATTTCGTATTTATTGTATCTATTTTATATCTAATAGCTTAATTACATATTTTAAAAATTCGGGATGTATACCAGTTCACCGATGTGCATTTTCCACCGACCACAAGGCTTGAAAGTCACTTGTTTACGTAGAAGGATCTTTAATATTAACCCGCGTAGATGTCTTGGGGGGGGGGGGGGGGGGGGGTGGGGGGGGGGGGGGGGGGGGGTATTTTGATACAAGACTACGACTTCTTATTCAGTAGCATCCAGTCAAGGCTAACGGTTGTAGCAGACGCGTTAAGTCGAAAGTCGACAGTCAATCAGCCTGCTAGTTACGTCGCAAACACCTTTATTCGTTGAGTTAGGAAAGAGCAGAGATTGAAGTGATTGTGCAAACACCAACATGATGCTTACGACCATGATCGCTCAAACCGAACTTGCAGGAAATTGCATAAAGCAACGACAACCAGACGATCCAATACTTGTGGAAAGTTTATGCGGAGAATGTTAATGAATCCAAAGCCGGAGTTACCTTACAAGACAGGGCCACTTAGGTTTCAAGACCGCTTATGTGACTCCAAAACATAACAAAAGTCAAAAGATAAGTTTTGGAGGGGAAGCCCACAATACAATTCACGAGCATCCAAGAGGAAACGAAGAATGTATCCGTGATTTGAAAAGAGAATTTTGGTAGCCTGGAATGAAAAAAGGAAATAGCAGAATTTGTAGCCACATGTTTCCATGCAACAAGTTAAGCAGAACATCAAAGGCCACAAGATTATGCAATCGCTACCAATACCGGAATTAACGTGGAGCACATCACAAGGGATTTTGTAGTCGGACTACCGACTCACCAAGAGGTTGTAATGCCGTTGGGGTTATTGTAGACCGCATACTAAGTCAGCACATGTATTGCCAGTAAAGGACTACGTATCATTGTCGAAATACGGAACCTTTACATAGCAGAGTTATTCGAATTCACGGAACGCCGTTTATAGTTCGGATCGAGATCCGAGATTTACGTCTAAGTTCTGAAAAAAGTTGCAATGAGCTCTAGGCACTGAGCTAAATTTTAGCACCGCCTTATCCGTAAAGGACGGCCGTTGGGAGGAACTATCTAGACTTAGAAGACATGTTACTGGCTATGTGTACCGATTTCCAAGGAAATTGGAAAATGTACGTCCGCTTGTAGATTTGCTTACAACCCACCGTTTCCACGGAGTATTGGAATGGCACCGTAGAAGCACTCTATGGAGGAAATGTAGTCGCCTTTGTTGTTGGACGGAAGTTGGAGAATGACAAATGTAGGACCCGAGATTGTTCAACTGACGACCGATAAGATAAAGGAAGTCAACAAAGATTTCAAACTGCATAGAGTCGCCAAAAGAGCTATGCAGATGTCGGAGCCAAGGAGGACACGGGTTTTTGAAAGTATTTCCTTCCAAGGGGATAAATCATTTGGTAAGAAAGAAAGTGAAGCCAAGGTATATAGGGCCATTCGAAGTTCTCAACGAATTGGCACCATTGCTACCGTATTGATCTTCACCAGAGTTATCATACGGCTGATGGGGCGGGGGGGGGGGTTGTTTTTCACGTATCCCGATGCTACAGAACTAGTACATGACCCGATTCATGTGATCATCATTATCATTGGACGTAAGGAAGATTTAAGCTATGTGAAAACACCGATCGAGATTGTGGAATCGTCGCGACCAAGTTCTTAGAAACTAAGGTTATCCCGCTAGTGCGAGTTGTATGGCAGAACACTCATGGAAAAGGGGGGGGGGGGGGGGGAATACACTTGGGAGTGAGAAGATGAGATCAAGGAACCCAATATTCAGCTCTATTTGAATGAACATCCTAATGACTCGAGGTCAAGTTAGTTCCTTTTTGTATCTCAGGCATTTCCTCCATATTCATGCACCGTGATTGTAGGTTTCTATCCAAGGGGGCAAAGTTTCCTTGAAGGAAGACCGATTTGTTGGATATTATCAACCGGGACCATGTATAGGACTGCCAAAGTGAGAGGGTAGTGGAGGCAGTCGCACGGGTTAACCCCATTAGACCAAATTGTTGATTTCGAAGAGGTATTAAATGGCACGAAAATGTTATTGGAAAATCATAAGGCGGTATGATGTTAGCCAAATTGAAGACAAACTTTATAAAGAAGGGGCGAATGTAATACCCCGAATGTGTAAAATCCGTTAATGAAGCAAAAATATGACCGCTATGTAGGTATGGAAGTACCTATTTTATAGGCTGGAAATCAAACATTTCGAATTAAGTCCAGAAATTTTCAGATCGTTCGAACGACAGGAATTGCGTTCGAACCGGTAAAAGCAGAAAGTAAAAATAAAAAGGGAACATGAAATTAAAAGGGGGCACTACCGGGATGATTTTCCATATCAACCCATACACACCCACTCTAGCATTTCACTTTACCAAATCCAAAGACACACACCCACACCCACAAAGAGAGAGAGAGAGAAGGAGAGACGACGAAGAGGAAGAAAAGGGAAGAAGGAAAGGGAGCTGGAAAAGCTCATCCTAAGCAAGAAGAAAGCCATTTAGATAGCCTCATCAAGGGATAAAGGTGCGCATTTTACCTTTTATGTGTAGTATAGTTTTAGGGTTTGTTTTGAGTAAATCCTAGGATCTACCTGCTAGGGTTAAATGTAAGAATTGAATCTGAGTTTGGTAGTCCCTTGAGTGATTTGATATCCTAGGAAGCCTTGAAAGAAAGGGGGGAGGAGGAGGGGAAGAGGTTAGAGTTGTTGGGTGTGAGAGAAAGAAGAAGCTGGGAGTTCGAAGGGAAAAGGGTTCGACCGTTTTACTGTGGTTCAATGTTTTTTTTTTGGTTCGGAAACGTTTTAGGAAGGGTTCGAACGTTTTGGTTCGACGTTTGGAAAGGTTCGAACGGGTCACGTCGAACGTGTTCACTGTGGTTTCAAATGGATCCTGAGGCTTAAAGGAATGGGATGTGTTCTGACACCATCTTAGAGTTATCATAAGGTAGAAAAAAGAAGTTTAAACGGGATATCGCCGTGGATTAGAAAATTGAAAGTTTCTATTAAGTTTTAAGTTTCTTATCATATTGGTTGATCATAGTAATGATAAACGATACATATGTCCTTTAGTGTAGGAAACCGACGTTTTTTAAAGGCTATTGGTTAATCAAATCCAGGTGAGTAAACACGATGCCATGAATATAAAATTAGTACTTTTGAATGTTTTCCAATACCAATATGTATATTCAATGTTTTCTGTTTCAATGGGGGCCATTAACGATATGTTATCAATACAAATGTCATGTCTTCAATGTATGATATGATATTATGTACAGAAATGAAACCCATGGAGGTGAATTCACATGAAATGGGATAGTTCAAAGTATATGCAGTGACACTCGGGGTCCCCCTATGGTGGGCCTTACTCTAACTAATGGTCCGACCGGTAGAATGGGGGACGTTAAATAAGTTTCACTCTACCAAAAATCGTCCGAACGGTGGAGTGGGGGAAGTTAAATAAGTTTCACTTACAGGCATAAAGAGCCAGCCCGGACCATATGGTCAGCCATGTTATGTATGCCGAAGTGTTCACACTTTTTTATGCTATGGATGTTATGGAAAAAAGTGATGCCATGTTTATTGCAAGTTCAAGTTCTATAAAGAAGTATATTTTTCAATAAAGCTATGTTCCGCTGACTTGTCACACGTATGTGTATGTATATATGAAACTTTATCCTGGTATTTTACGTTCATGCACTATTGTTATTCACAAAGTTGTAGCTTACGTTTTTGAAAACCTTTCCAGCGAAACAAAGGGAAAGAACTATAGGACAAGGTTGGAAGC
>CM018906.1:24203235-24208235 GCA_009663005.1 Actinidia chinensis | reverse complement strand
GATAAAATGCTGAAAGTAAGAGGTAAGGGAAGAGAGAAAGAAAACACATGATTTATTGTGGTTCGTCTTGTCCTAAGCTTACGTCTACTCTCTGAGTGACCTCCTTGGGATTTGCATCATTATTCTTCAAACAACATTTAGCTTTGCGTGGGTGCTAGACGACCTTGACAAGTTTTGACTTCGGTGCCTTATCACACCTACCTCAGACAAGTTTTGACTCCGGTGCCTTGTCTCACCTACCTTTGACAAGTTTCGACTCCGATGCCTTGTCACACATATACAAGTGATTTTCTCTCTAAAAACACTCACAAAAAGGAAGCTCTAATAAGAGCAAGAACAAGTGTTATAATATCCCTCTTACAATTGAGCTAACACTCAAAATCAGTCTTTAAAGTGTGTATATACAAATAAAGCACACTGCAGAATTTTTCTTCAAAGTAAAATTATCATTTGAAAGCTCACTAACTTCTTGTTCTTCTCTCTCTTGACGTGTTTTCATTCACAACAGTTCTTTTTATATACTCGAACACTAGCCATTAGAATAGAGGATTTGTAGCTCCATAAAAATTTCTTCCAACGGTAACTTGCCTTCTTAGTTCCTAACGGTAACTTCTTTGATTCCGAACAGTAACCTGCCTTCTATGGTTTTTCTCCACATGTTAGAAATTATTGGAAGATGTCTCGCCAAAGAGACAAAGAAAAAGGCGGTGAGCGGCTGGTGAATAGTGCTTTGGTTGAGGAGATCTAATGGACAACTAGTTCGACTTTTCATACGTATGGAAATTACACTTTTAATCCCTGAGGTTTTATGAAAGTACGGTTTTAGTCCTGAATTTTTGAAAAATTACAGTTTGGGTTTCCCCCCCCCCCCCCCCCCCCCCTTGAGTTTTGAATTACATTTTGTCCCTGAAGTTCACTAATTGCGTTGGGTCCCTGAGTGTTGAAATTACAATTCAGTCAGTAAAGTTTTAGTAATTTTAGATCAGTGGTTCACACGTTTTAGAAATATCAGTTTAGTGGTTAAAGTTTCGAAAATTTCAGATCAAGGGTAAACATTTTAGAAATGTTAGAATAGTGGAATTATTTTTGGAAAATTTTAGATTAGTGGAAGGATTTTTCTTGAAATTATAATGGTATATTACAATTGGGTCCTTCATAATTTGAATTCGAGCAATATCACAATGAAGTCCTACCTAAGAAAGCACGGACACGGACACAGATACGGACACAGACACGGAACACGGCAATTTTGAAAAATAGAGGACACAGATACGGCAGGGACACGGCAAAAAATAATTATATTTTTATATATTTTATTTTTTAATATATATAATATAATATCAAAATACACAAAATAATAGACATAGGTCTCAATCATCATCATCAAGCATAGAGAAAGACACAAGTTAAAGAAGATCTTATCCGCTAACAAAGATGAATTCATTAATGCCTAAAAGCATGAACTAGCAAGCATCCTATTTGCACACACACAAAAAAACCCCTCCCTAATAAGAAACAAAGAGTAGTTTCAAATTCAAACTAAACTACAAGAGTTTCAATTAGAACCCAATTCAACCAAGTCATCCCCACAACCAGCACCTTCACTCCATTATCCGTAAATACACATCTTCCAAATCGGGTCATCAAGTGAGAGGTGGAACCTCAAGTATCCCAATATCACCAAGTGACTCAAATTGCGTCCCCGACAATATCCCATATCTTGTTCTCTCCTTATAGTACTGTGGAAGTCTCCTTGATGATAGAAGTCGAAGTGGTATGGATAAAGACTAAGTACTCCGCCACGTGAGGGTCATTTTGTTTCTTCTCACTGAAATGAATGAATAAATGAGTATGTGTCCAATTTCTCTCACAACATGATGAGGTGCAGTTGGGCAAGTAGCTTGAAAGCAAAATTTTGAATCCTAGGGCGCAATGTACATGCATGGCCCACCAAGTGTAAGGGTCATTGGTCCATCTACCTTGAATGGAATCAACATCAGAAAATGGCCTCCTTTTGGTGGAGAACTTGCCCCACGTCATCATTGCCTTATGCGCTCCTATGGATCTTCAAAGTAACCTTTCAAGCACTTCTTTCTCTCAAGCTGATCTCCTCATCCCTATGTGGAGGAACTCGCTTGGATCCTCATGAAGCCATTGGTCGGATTATAATATCTACAATTCATATAAATTACAAGCAAAAGGTGAACAAGTTAGTTATAATTCATAAATAAGTTTTAATCTTATTTCGAGGGTTTGAACTTACCTTGAGTTCAAAGAATGAGTAAGCAATGAAGGGTGTATTGTTCTTGGTTCCACCGATCTACAAGCAATTTCATGAACACTCATAATAAAGGTAGACTCATCTTCCGGCCCGCTTCCCCTCATGCTTGAATATTTCCATTTTCACTTTTTCTATCAGGGATCCCACATGTCAATATTACAAGTGAAGACAAGGTTTATCCGTTATCCCAAGCTCTAAGCATGTCATAAATGGTGCAGTAAAGGAAAAAGAATGAAGTAATGTGATCCCCACCCAAACATCACCAACACCTTATCCTTCACAAACTTTGCCATTTGCACACATCCTCCTCCTTGATAACTAGACCATTTATCACTAATTACCATTGTTTTTTGAAGACCTTGTTTTATGAGTTTGAACTCTTAAACATCACAAGTGAGGAAGCAAAGCGTTTTTTGTGTATTGTATATCGGCCCCTGAAAGAAGCTTCAAAGGCACAAACCATTGTACATTGCCAAAACTCAGGAATGATTAGGATGACGGTTTTACCATCATCACATCTCCAACAACATCACTAATGCCAAACTACATTCTCCATAAGTGAGAACATTTTCTCACATTCTTTGCTGCACCATATATTCTTCATGCAAGATTTAGGTGTGCCACAACACAGGCGCCATAGAATGTGAGGAAATTGTGCTTCAAGTAGTTGCCCAGCACCCTTACAATTGAGCTTGTCAGCTAATCACTGGACTACATTTTTAGCCCCAACCTCAATAATTACTTCTTTCATCAAGTTGCCCATGAAGTTGAAATACTTATCTTTGTTTCCCCCGAACAATCAAATGCCTTCAAAAACATGGCCCGCCTTCTGTCACTGCCATAAAAATTACTTAGGATGTTTTTTTTTGGGGGGGGAGTCACTCCAACCATCACTAACAATGATCACTCCTTTCTCACTCCATGTGCCTCTAATAGGTTCTAACAATCTATCAATGGTAGATCTTTCTCGTTAAGTAATGTGCGTTTCAACAAATTGTACCCTGGCGGTTAGATATCCTGATCTGTGTGAGTTGCAGCAAAAGATGAAGAATAGCATAGTAAGGATTCCCCTTGCCAAATTGAAATGGACGCCTGCTGAAGTAGAAGTAGTGCGAACCCCCCCCCCCCCGCAGACATCCTAGCAATTCCGTCACATGTATTGGATGTTGAGTGTCTGGACACCCCACCCACTATAAAAGCCTTCGCAAGTGTCTGTATGTCCTCCACGAGAACCTAACACACGACGTATCCTCTCTTGTTTGATTCAGAGCATTTTGACTAACTTATCCCAAAATGCCTGTTGTTGTAGTGAAGGAGGTAAGGAACTTTCTTGGTGAGAATTTTACTCTCTCGAGCAGCCTTCTGCCTGCTATTCTTTGAATAGGACAATATATATTTGTAACTTTGTGACACACCATTATCCCATATTCTTGCTTTTCCTCAAATGTTGCCCTCACCCTAGTGTAATGAAACCCTATGTTCCCAAGTGCAAAAAGCTTACATTGGAATTTGTAATTTCCCCCCTCCTTTCCCAACTTTCCAACTTTGGTACTATTCCAAAGTGGATTGCCTTCATCAAGATCAAAAAGGCCAGACTACTAGCAATCTACGACATTTTTTCCAATTGATTCCTAAAAAAAAAAAAGGTCCAGAAGGAAAGCCAGCCAGCAAAACAATTTCAGCAACAGCCAATAGAAGTTCCAGAAGCAGAATGTAAAAATTTCAGCAGCAGCAATAGAAGGTCCAGAAAGCCGAATGTAAAAAAGTCAGCAGCAGAACACAAGGTCAAGAAGCAGATGCAAAAATTTAGAGCGCTGCAGTAGAAGGTCCAGAAACAGAATGTAAAAATTTTAGCAGCTGCAGTTAGCAGCAAAACAAAAAGGTCAGACAGCAGATGCTACAGCAAGTAGCCGATCCAGAAGAGTAGAAAGAAGAAGATGCATCAAAGTAAAGAAAAGAAGAAGAAGCAAAACAGATGCCAAAAAGAAAGAAGAAGAAGCAAAACAGAGCAGTAAAAGCAAAGGAAAAAAGAAGAAGACGGCAAAAAACGAAGCACAAAAGAAAAAAGAACGAAGAAGAAGAAGATTGAAGAGAAAAAAGAAGAAGAAAAAACAGATGAAGAAGAAGAAGCAGAGGCTTACCGTTTGAGCTGAAGAAGAAGAAGTTGCTGCGTCTCCCGTCTCCTCTTTTTCCCTCGTTCTTTTTCCCTCTTCTGTTTTTAGGGCAGATTTGTATATTACACTATATGAAAAATTTATATGTAATCAAGTTAGAAAATTACAAAATATACCCAAATGTATTTATATTTACATTTTAACCCCGCCGCGTGTCCAAAACGGTCCCTGATGTGTCCTTGCCGTGTTACAAGGCTTAAATTTTTTTAAAAAAAGAGGACACGCCATCTGGCGTGTCCGGACACGTATTTTGGCGTTCGCGAGTGTCGTGTCCGCGGTGTGTCCGACACGCTACGGCACCCTAATCGGTGTGTTCGTGCTTCCTAGGTCCCTACCTCTTATGGATCACTTGGTCCCAAAACTTTTAATCGTGGATTCGTGGACAATGGTGAGTAAACTGGAGTATTTCAAATGAGTTCTATAATGATTTTAAAGATCCTCTACCCAGACATTAGTTATGGATGACTCTATATGGCATTTAAGAAAAAAGTGAACAGTTTGCCTTCGCGAACATCGAGAGCTTCAACAAGGTATAGGTAAGACTG
>CM018906.1:24168235-24170735 GCA_009663005.1 Actinidia chinensis | reverse complement strand
AAGGCCCCCCACAACGTTAAGGGATGGAAGAAGAGATTCTTCTTTGTCTGGGGAGATGATTGGGAGTTCCATCTGGCATTCCTTGCGAAGAAGGGGCTGGTAAAACTGGTTTTGAGATTTATGGGACACTACTCCGGTTAGTTACGCCTTCTTCAGATTTTTTGTTTCCAGTATTTCCTTTTGCTTGTATTACAAATAATGTTTTCCTCACAAACGATTAAAAGGTGCCTTCCTGTCGAACTGAGGATGAGAGATTTTGTCGAGTCTTTAAGAAGATAGAGAAGGGGGCATTTCAAGATTCTAGTGGTTCTTGACTCGAGGACCTTCTACAAATATTTTGCCCTCAGCCGAGTCAAGATGTCTTCAAGCAGCGGTGGCACGGCTGAGGGAATATAGGGGGCGAGGCTGAGGGTGACATCAGGGGTGGAGTTGTTGATTCCGAGGGTGATGCAAGTGAGTCTAGCCATTCCAAAGATGTACCCCGCCCTGGGGTCCCTTCCCGAGATGACTCTGTTGAGTTCATAGGGATCATCGAGAAGGAAATGAGGAGGATCCTTCCCCATGTCCCCGATTTAACCCTATTAAGATAGTCAGGTGGAAAAGTCCGAGACCCTTCTTAGGTCTTGCTCCCAATAGCTTGAGCTCAATCTCTGATTCTAGGTTGGGGTCTCAATCGAACTCTAAGCTATCCCCCGAATATAGATCGGATGGTATTATCTATATCTTTCAAACGTTTAATCTGTTTTCTTTGATATGATGTTAACTTCTCCTTTTGTATCAATGTCTAATAGAATCAAATTCAGCTAGCTCGCCAAGGTTATGGCTAAAAAGACAACCAGCCACCTCTTCCTCTAAGGGCATAGTAATTTTTTAGGCCTCCGAAACAGTGTCCAAGGAAAGGCCCTTAGACGACGGGTCTAAGGGAAAACAGGTCATCCCACTACCAGAGGTGAAAAAAACCAAAACTGGTAGTGGTACACACGTGGTCCCTGTGTGGCCGCCCATTCCCAGGGAGGGCAGCACAACCAAGTCTGTCCCTAGCAAGGCCCTGGGTCCTCATGCCTCGGTGATGGCTAGTGCCGCTACAGTAGAGAAGATTTTGGCTGGGGTAATCCTCCCTACCAACAAAAAGAAGATGGAGAAGCTCACCTTTGATCAGGTGGTGACCAAGTACCTCCATGTCCTTAGCCAAGTATTTATTTTCTTCTCGGAATTTTCTATTATTCTTACTGGGTGGCGATCTCACGTACTTGCTTTTAGCAATGAGTCATTTTGGGTTCTTTCCTCGCCATTCGTAGTAGGGATTTTTTTAAAAGCTCCAATAATCATTACACCCTTGCTGAATCTTCTAAGCACAAGATGGTCTGAGCACAAAACCGGGC
Organism: Actinidia chinensis; assembly: GCA_009663005.1. NCBI lineage: Eukaryota > Viridiplantae > Streptophyta > Magnoliopsida > Ericales > Actinidiaceae > Actinidia > Actinidia chinensis. Next base: position 24,169,353 of record CM018906.1, on the reverse strand, counting down.
TATCAAATTAGAAGGGACCCTGGCTGCAGCGAGTGTAAAGGAGAATAAAGCTACTGAGGAAAATGAGCGAGAATAAAAAGAGGTGGCGAGGCTGACGCGGGTGGCTGAGATTGAAAATAGTCAAATCTGCCAAGGAGGAGCATTGCGGCTTAAAAGAGTCAAAAGACTTTCACAAGGCCGTGGTTGTTCGGCGTCTTCTACTGGAGGGGAGGGAGGAGATCGGCGATGGCTTTGACTTTTACCACGAAATAGCTCACTCATCTCAGCCCTTGGCTCAATGTAATTATAAGGGGTCATCCATTATTCACTTTCACCTTTCCCATTTGCTGTCAATTGCTCATCCATTTCCATCGCACCTCGCCATATATAGCTCCCACTCCCTCCATTTTCTGAGTAGTACTCGAATCATTAGTTCTTACTTCCATATTCTTAGTTTATGTCCCAGTGGTCAACTTAGGAGAACGGAGAATTAACATCTTTGCCATCCTGGGTATCCGACCACCTAGGAGGGAAATCCTACATAACTGATGACGTCCCCTTCGTCGCCCCTCAAAGGTTCCTATATAGACAATTCATTCATTTATACGAAACACCCCAAAATGATATCTCAAACCTTACAAAAGAAACCAGTGTCATGACCAGGGTCGACCTTGACAGTTTAAGGGAAAAATACTCCTTTTCTTCATGGATTCAACTCAGGATCCCCAGAGAGGGCGAGATTATTCTATCAACACGTCTGGGTGAGGGAGCTTTTTACGAAACTACCTTTCCCGCCGGTTTAAGATTCCCTATCCATCCCATTATTAGGAGAATTTTAAACCATTACAAAATCTGCCCCCCCCAACTTTCCCCCAATGTGTGGTGATCTGTAGTTTGCTTGTTGGTGATATGGCGATACTATAAGCGTCATATGTCCTGCGATGAGTTCCGATGTCTATACTCCCTTAGCCCATTGACAAGACTCGGGTGGTATTACTTCAAGGCGAGGCTGGATAAGAACTTGCTCCGAGAATCACCAAGCAACGTAAAAGGGTGGAGCAAGAGGTTCTTTGATTGGTGACTTCCACTTGTCCATTTGCCTGAAGGTGACCAGGCGAGGAGAAATGATGAGAAATGGC
>CM018906.1:24148235-24155735 GCA_009663005.1 Actinidia chinensis | reverse complement strand
ATGATTCTTCAATCCCAAAGAGTTTTGCAACATCTTGGTCCTTCCTTCTTTTCACCAAGGCATAGAGGTGGCAGATGTGGACTCTTTTTAAAAAAGTCTCAAAAAAAATAATCGTATTCTTCCTCTTTTTTATTTTTTTTTCTTTAGGGCTAGCCATCGTCTCTTATATAGACATAATATTCGGCCTCCAAGGCTCAAGGCCCAGTGGTGCAAGAAGGGGTCAATAGGGTCCCATATTTCCACGCGTGACACATGGGCTTTAACCAATTTCCATCAACTCTTGATGAATGGAAAAGGTAGGAAACTACACTCAACTCCATAAATGGTAGCTGAACTCCCGGAATATAAAATTACGAGAATGTAAGGTTTTAATTTTGTTTTATAATATAAATTTTGGACTTTGGTATGTTGTATGAGTTTAAATTGAACTATTCATGAATTGTGGGATTAAATTAAAGTAGGCAATTAAATTGAGATGATATAATGTAATTAGAAGTTGGAGGGGCTGAAGTGTGATTTTCATAAATTATTACACTTACAAAATCTTTGCGCACGAAGAAAATAAAGGGGCAGCCACAAAATTTTTTTTTTAATAATAATAAAAAAATAATGATATTTATATATATAAATATACTTTATAAACTCTATAAATAGGAGAGGGAAAAAGCTCAATGAAGAGAAAGAGAAAAGACAAAAAGAGATAAGAAATAAGAGAAATTCATATGGTGTCGTTAAGTTCTGATCATGAAATATAGTAGTGCAATAACGTAGATTATGTTGGATCAAGGCTCAAGTTTAGTATGATGAGCATGGGAGCCAGATCTTCATATCAAAGAGTGTGGAATTTTAATTTGGAGGTAAGGGGTTAGTTTTCCCCGTTTTTTTTGGGTTTTATTTTGGATAAAGTTGTTAATAGCTTATCTAAAGTCTATTGAAACTTTTTTTTTTTTGTATTAAACTGAAATACAAAAATTTAGTTTTGCTGAGCATAATTTATTTTTATACAAATTGAAGGATAGAAATGTTGAAATTTTATTTGAAATTATTTTGATTTAATATCAGATTATTGTCAAATTATGCTCATAAATGCCTTATGAAAATATTTGACAGTAATTACATGAAAGTGTCTCTTTAATGAATATGTTGGTTATATTGAATTGATTGATAAAGTGATTTTTATGTATACTGTGAAATTGATGTTTAATAAAAAGTTCAAAAAGAAACTGACTTGGGTTTAGAATGGATTTGCGAAATTGAGAATGAGAATTGTTCTAAGAATGATGTGCTAAAATATCCGAATTAGATGGCTAATTACACACACATAAAGTCCTAGATGGCAACGTACGGAAGGAATGTCATAGCCACGGTGAAGTCTAGAAAGTTGACAAAATAAAACGCGTAGATCGGGCACGATACGGAGAGAATGTCCTAGCCAACGGTGAAGTCTAAAAGTTGACAATAAAAATCCTAGATCGCAACGATACATAGAGAATGTCATGCCAGCCCCCGGTGAAAGTCAGAAATTTGGACAAAAATAAAGTCCTAGATCGTCAACGATACGGAGGGAATGTCAAGCCCATGGTGAAAGTCCGAGGAAGGGGGTTTTGACCAAATGAAGTCCTAATGGCACGATCCAAGAGGGAATATCATAACCCACGGTGAAAGTCCGAAAAGTTGACGGGTTTTCTCTCACGTGTTTAGTGCATAGAGGTTTGTTTAGGTATGGGTCTAGGTGTGTATTCTAAATTATGGAAATATGCCTGTGAAGAAAAGCCAAATTTTTGGAAAACCTATTGATTGTGAGAAATTACAGATTGAAATAAAAGTCTATTTTTTGATATAATGAAAACATACTTTATTGCATCAGTTTACATAGAATAGTTATATATCAGGGTTTTGGCTTGAACCTCATCCATTATTAAATCTTTTCAAGGTAACTCACATTTCTATAAAATATTTTTAGGTACCGAGGGTTATCCTGGTCCTTGAGGCATGTGAATGCCAGTTGTGCTCTTTAATTTGTAAACATATAAAAGTGTAATTAATTTTGTATATTAGTATCACTCTGATGTAAATGAACAGTGTGTTTTGTTATTTTTTTTAGTTTGACTTTTTCGCATGTGAGTTTGTTTGCTTCATGCCTGGGTCTTTGTTTGACGGGGGCATGACAACATGGTATCAGAGCTCTCGGTTTCGAATACAAAATATGAAAGCCGTGGGTGGTTTAGAGCCACGTTTGGTTTAACGTCTCGTATTGAGAGGGTACGATAGGTGTGGCTATCTTGTGGATGGGATAACATGAACAACATGCTACAGTTATGAATTGCTTATGTATGGCAATATTATGACTTAATCATAAGTGAAGATGATTATGTTATTGCTTTTGTGGCATTGTGTAGAACATGCCCCACACAACCGAGAGGTCCCGTGTCGAAGTCCACTTACGTGAGCTCGTGGGGCATGTGGCATGTGGAGCAGCTGGGCTCGTAGGAATCTCGATGAAGGAGATGATCACAAGAGTCATGATGTGGAGGAAGGTCAATGCTCCTGTAGAAACTGTACGGATATTGGAGGTGCCCACTACGGTTTTGGGTGGCGCCAAATTTATGTCAAGGAGTGTTCCTGCCATTGAAGTAAGTGGTGAGAAAAACTGTGTGCAAACTATGCAGTGCCGATAAGAGCAACTAATAGGGCTCCACGGCCATAAAGCCTTTCTTCAGCTACGTCCATCACGTTTTTAAGGGATAACCATAATCTGTTGGTGGCAGAAGTTGGCTTGAACAAGTCACAAGAGCGTGGATACAATACTTGGTGACGCGAGGAAGAGTTGCGGGTGTTGTTTGCATCCTATCAATTGCAAAGGGATGCCCTCCAATGTAGAAGACCGTGTAGGAAGTAGGAGCTTTTCAAAAGGCTTTCTGTGATCAGTTATTTTTACGATACGCTAAGGAGGCATTGAGAATAGAATTTTAATTGGTTCAAGGGAGTGACTGTGGCTCAATATGAGGCCAAGTTAATAGTTTGTCATGTTTGCAAAAGCTTTGTATCGATAGAAGAAGGAGAAATCGAAACAGTTTAGTGGCGGGGCTAGCCGTCTATAGGAATAATATCGTCGGGAATTTGATCAAAATTTACTCATCTATGGTTAGCCTTGGCAGGCGGCCATTGAGGAGACTTTGAAGCGACTAGGACGATTCAAAATTCCTAAGTCACAGCGTGATGGGACTAGCACCAGTCTGAAGGGCATCTTTTAAGAAGTCAAAGAGTTCTACTGCATAGTAACATTATCCTTGAGGTCTTTACCCCACCACTTAGTATATATGCTTGAACAAACATATCGGGGAGGGTCGATTTGTTTTAGGTGTCATCAACTGGGTCATCGTGTTATGGACTGCCCACTGAAGGGGTCAGTCAGTGGCATCACAGCAGGAGGGACAATCTCACATCAGCACAGGGAACCATTAATAGTCAAGGGCCACCTACTTGCTTGCACAGTGTGGTCAGGTTGGTCATATCATGTCAAAGTGCACGCAGAAGGAGACAATCAGGAGCTACAGGATCACACCAACCTACGTGGTCAGTTTAGGCCTCGAGGGCCAATCCAAGCCATTTACATCAGCAACACCTTCATATCAGTCCAGACCACAGGCTGTAACTCATAGGGTTTAAAGGACGCAGGGACGGGTTTATGCTATGACGTCGCAGCGGGACCGTCAGGATAGCTGGACAGCAGGAGCAACAATTATATACCTCTATTGTACGAGGTACTTTACCATGTTTAATTCGAGGGCTCGTGTTCTCATCGACACAGGAGCATCGCATTCATTCATTGCTTCAATCATTTGCTTTGTCATTAGGATTGAAGGTTGTGGTGGGGGTATTAGATTCAGTCTTTTGTTAACACTCTAGTGGGAGGTGGACACCCTTAGGCCGTTTGTAGATCTGCCGGATTGAATCAGTTATAGACATTTCGTGTTCATTTCATTGTGTTAAGACATGACTTCTTTTTTGACGTAATCATTGTATGGATTGTTGACTGACTATCGGGGCGGGCCCTATAGATGTGTTCGACATCAGGTTACCTTTTGTACACTGAGGGGATCATTTCCATTTTATGGGAGATCGAGGTTGTGGTTCTGTCCGTTTGTCTAATTGATATGAGTAGGCAAGAGGAGTTGAATCTTTTTTCTCGGCGTGTTTCGGTCGACGAGGGGAAGCATAGTCAGTATAAACTTTGCCCACTGTCGTATGCGAGTTTTCGGCTGTCTTCTAAAATTTTTACAAAATACCACCGCCCGGGAGATTGAGTTCTCCATTGATCTTATAATGGGCACCGCACCCATCTCCTATACCACGTAGGCGTTTGCGCTGGCAAGAGTTTACAAGAGTTGAAAAGTCACAAATTACACAAAAGACTTGTTGGATAAGGGCTTTAATTAATCGACCTAGTGCTATCGCCGTGGGGAGCTTCGGCCTTATTTGCTAAGAAGAAGGATGGGTCACTTTAGAAATGTGTATCGATTACCGACAATTGACCCGCGTGAGATAAAGAATAAGTATCCCGTTCCGAGGATCGATGACTTTATTTGACCAATTTAAAAGGTTCGAGCTTTTCTCGAAGATCGATTTAAGGTCGAGTTATCACTAGTTGAGAATTAAGGAGGGGGACATTGCGGAACGGCTTTTCGTTCACGCTACGGGTATTATGAGTTTCTTGTGATCCGTTTGTCTTAACGAATGCGCTAGCAGTTTTTCATGGATTTGATGAATCTATCTATCTTTCAATCCATATCTTGACTTGACCGTTCGTGGTTGTAATTCCGGAGATGACATCTGTAATCTATTCGCCATCATTAAGTCGCATGAGGAGCCATTTAAGGATCGTGTTTACAGCTGTTTGCGAGAACATCAGCTTGTATGCTACGCTTAGCAAAATGCGAGTTTTGGTTACCGGAGGTAAAAATTCTTAGGTAGTTGTTTCGGGAAGCGGAGTACCGGTTGATTCATCAAAAATTGAGGGCAAAAAAAAAGTGATGAATTGGGAATGCCAAGACTGTATTTAAAATTCTAGTTTCTTGGTTTACCTAGTTACTACTACCGACGATTTATAGAGGACTTTTCCATGCTTTGCTACAAACCAATGACTCGACTTATTAGGAGGGGATTCGTTTTGTTTGGAACGATGCATGCGAGCATTCTTTTCAAGAACTTAAGAAGAAATTGACTTTCGGCACAATTCTTGTTATACTGATCGAGATTGGGTATACTGTTACTGTGATGCCTCACGTTATGGCTTAGGCTGCATTTTGATGCAATTGGGTAAGTGATGCATATAATGTTCTCGTCAGTTGAAGACGCACAAACAAAATTATCCAACTCATCGACTTGGAACTTCGGCCGTTATTTTCTCCGCTTTAAAATTTTGGAGGCATTACTTGTACGGAGAGCGATTTGAAGTGGTTTCAGACCAGCAAGAGCTTGAAATACTTGTTCACCGCAGAAGACTTGAACTTGGTCAGAGCGACGTTGGATGGAGTACATGGAGGACTATGATTTCGAATTGCACTACATCTAGAAGGCCAACTTTGTGGCTGATGCGCTTAGTAAGGACATCTCTTAACACTTTGGCGAGTATTTCCATTGGTTATGCTTCAGGATTATCAGTGAATTCAACTTACTTCTTAGTCGAGATGGGTAAGTCCTTCTACATTATGCACATTGTCTGTCCAGAGCCATCAATCATTAGTAAGGGTCAATTGAGGCCCAACCAGCAAGAATTGCGGAGGTAAAGACTATTTGCGACCCGCAATTGCAAAAATGTAGCCCAACAGATTGGGTTTTACATGCGGATCAGAGTTTTTGAGGATAAGTCCTAGATTGTTTGTGCCATTGTCTAGTAAAAACGACGGACTTCATAGAGTTTCATCATTCCTGACTTGAAGTCACCTGGAGGGACAAAGTGTACATGATTTGTGTCGCCAATTTTGGTGGAGAAATGAAAGAAAGACATTGCATTGTTCGTTTCTAGATGTTTGCTTGTCAATAGGTGAAAGCCAAACATTAGAAACCGAAAGTGTTTACTACAAACCCACTAACTAGTTGCGGAGTGGAAATGGGAAACATATCACTATGGATTTCGTTACGAGTTTACCTAAGTCGTTGAGAGGCATGAACGTGTTTGGGATATAGTCGATCATTTGACTAAATCTGTACATTTTCTCGCAAATCCTTTTAATCAAATTCGGGTGAGGATCTTGGAGTCATTTATGCTCGTGAATCTTTCGACTTCACAGAGTCCGTAATCTATCGTTTTACGATAGAGATCCGTTTTACATCGCTCTTTTGGAGGGGATGCAATCTGTTTCTTGTTCGGATTTGAGGCTTAACACGGTATTTCATCCTCAACTGACGGGCAATCTGAGCGTACTATTCAAATTTTGAGGATATGTTACGGGCAAATGTGGCTCGACTTTGGGGGATCATGGAGGATCTCTACACTTTAGTGGAATTCGCGTATAATAAATTGTCATCAGGCGAGTATTAGGATGGCACCTTTTGAGGCGTTTATAACGACAAACCGTGTAGGTCACCCATTTGTTTGACTGTGGGCGTTGGAGAAACAACGCTGAAGTCCGGATTTGTTCATGACATGACCGATAAGATGGTATTGATAGAAAATGTTTACTCTGCACCAGTCGTCAAAAGATTATGCTGACTGGATAAACGTCATTTGGAGTTGCTTTATTGGGATCATGTATTTTTGAGGGTCATCACCTAAGAGGGGTTTATGGCTTCAGGTATCGCGCAAGCTATCACCAAGGTTCATTGGACCGTTTAAGATTCTTGATCGATTGGGGCCCGTGGCATAACCCGTCTTGCCTGCACCGACTTGGCCAATGTGCACAATGTGTTGCATGTTTTCTATATTGTCAGAAAATATAGCCCGAATTCTTCAACACTTTTGGATTAGGGAAGATCCTTGACGTCAAGGAGGATTTCACATAATGATGATCGACCGATTCGTGTGTTGGACACGAGGAATTCAAGTTTTGAGAGGAAAGACTATTCCCTTGGTGAAGGTTATTGGAATGGCTTCATCATGTGCATAGAGGAAGCTATGTGGAACGCGAATCAGAGGTTCCTCGTCACAATCTCGATTTTTTTTAGACCAATCCGGGTATTGTTTTATCTAATTTCGAGGACGAATTTTCCTTAAGGACGGAGGTTTACGGTTTCATTTTTATATATATATATTCATATAATATATATATATCTCTATAATTTTGGATTTTGGTATGTGTGTCTTGAGTTTAAATTGAAACGATTCATGAAGTTGGATTAAATTAAAAGGACATTTAAATTGAGATATATAATATACATTAGAAGTTGGAGGGGCTGAAGTGTGATTTTCATAAATTATTTGACTCTGCAGCATCTTGCGTCGAAAAGGCGGCCGAAAGAAATAAGTGGCGCTGAAAGAATTTTTTTTTAAATAATAAA
>CM018906.1:24135735-24143235 GCA_009663005.1 Actinidia chinensis | reverse complement strand
AAACGTATAAAAAAAATAAGAATTTGAAAACTAAACTAAGAGGCTGAGAAAAACCTAAAAATTACGCCCCTTTAAAAGATATAAAGAGAGTATATAGACACTTCCAAATTTTGAGTCCTAAACAGATTAGGAATCATTCCCAGGATTGCCTTGGTTCGAACGCCCACTTTCTTCTTCAATTGGAGTTCGAACGCTGTAGGCAATCTTCTGATTTTTCTTTTTGGCGTTCGAACGCCCAAATCTTCTTCCCTGGTAGCATTCGAACGCTTAGACAAAAACCAACCTTTAAGTCTCGCATTTTCGAACTGTAAGCAGATGCGTTCGAATTCTCAAAAACATTTTTCAACTCTCGCACTTGTTGAACGTAAGCAGGAGAGCTCGAACGGTCTTCATTAATTTTCCTCTTGCGCGTTCGGACGCCAATTTCTTCTTGGTAGTCGTTCGAACGTTCTTCGCAAAATTCTCAAGATTCTTCAAGAGTTGAATGATTGGTTTCCCCTTTTGCTGGACGTTCGAACGCTCAATGTAATCTGAGCTTCTTTTCTTCATACAACGTTCGACTTTTATGGCTTCAATTCTTCGCGTTTATCAATATAAAAACCTACCAATGGAACTCAAATACGCCTATAAAGTGTAATCTATGATAAAATATATTAATTGAAAACTATCTAGGCCAATTAGGTCAGTTTAACGGCGCTTGGACTACAATTATGCAGTCCAATCACGCACCCCAACTAACATTTTTTGTCCCTAGCAAAATTAAATAAAAACAAAAAGATAATAGCTCCTTCGTAAGAGTCCCGAAATGCATTTAAGCGTAACATCAAGCCTTCCTAGGTTTCCCATAGTGGAATGAGTGGTGTCTCGTGAGGGTTTTCAGTGATGATACCCACAAATTACATCATGCAATGTATCAAAAATAATGTAAAAAAAATAAAAAGAAGTTCTCAACAAAAAATACAATGCAAGCAATTCAAATCAACTCAACATGCTAAGCAATCTACCAAAACCGTCAAATACAATAAAATGAGGAGATCAAGTGTGATTAGGCTTTAGAGTCGTATTCCCCAAGTTTCAACAATTACGCCTCCCATAACAACAACCTAGAGCTCGATTCAACACCTCACAAGTCATTACACTCTCAACAAGAGAACACACAAGTTCCTCCAAGGAATGGGTCGTTGTACGAGTAAGTGTAAAGAATCATTCTAAGAGAAGCAAATTCCAATTTCAAAAACCGCAAAGAGTGTAAAGTGTATCGACTGGCATAGTTTTATGAAAGAATGTTCACCGTTATGCACCATTTTGAAATTTTGACTTGATGGCTTTACATGCAAGAATTCGGATAGAATTATGCAAATTCGGATATTTTAAGCCATATGAGTGAAAGAATAGTCCAAGAAAGTAGAGAGAATCAAGTGGTAATAGATCTCAAACCTATGCATGGCCACTACACATGCCAACTTAATAAGCATCACTTCAAACTCCTCTTTTTTTCAGCTTTTCAAATTTGAAACTCCTTTTTGTTTTTCATTTTTTCATTCCCCCTTTCTACATTCTTCTCAACTTATCAAAAAATACCTCCAACAATGCGCTTTTTTGAGATATTTGTTATATGCAATTACCGGAAAGAATAACAGAAAGAAGATCTATATGAAATTGGCCTTAATGTAACAAAAATCGGAATGAATGTAATCATGTAAAAGGTGTCAAAATTCGAACTCATCACACTAAACATAAACAAATTCAAAAATATTGAAGATATTAAAGAATGAAGTTCAACACATTTTCGTGAGTAAAGAATTAAAATCGCTCACAAAAACGATTTATGGCTCTAAAGCTACAAGGTATAAAATCTCCACTTTATGGATGCAGTTCATTGTAGAATTTTTTTTTTATAAAAAGTTGCAATTCGCAAAAACAAAAAGAGGAGTAATGTATGATGATCCTCTATCTCTATATAGCACAAACAGTACCGTATCAAGCATGGAAGATTGAATTGACAGGATAATTACGCTTAAAACCTGTATTATGCAAATTCACTACATTGCTTCAAAATCTTGAAAATAAAACATGATGATTTTGTTATGGTTCCCAAAACTAAGAAAATCTCAACACATCCCAATATACGAAAAGATCGATTATACCCATGGACTGTGAGAGTCACAATGAAAATTCAAAGGAAACCAGAAAGCAAACCTGTTTTGCTGACATTGATAATGAACCCTGTTTTTTTTCAATCATGAACATAGTAACTTCGCCCTAAACAAATTTAGCCAATGACAATTTTAAAAACAACAGTATCCAATTAAAGAGCATTCAACTAGCAATTAAAGCATTCAAAAAAAAACATAAACACTCGATACCAACATAAAACAGAAATAATAACATCAGAAAACAAAGAAAGTAGTCAATAGATTCCTAATCCTCCTCGTCAATCATCATCATCTTCCTCCTCCATCCGGGACCAACATCCTGTCATGTCTTGGAGCATAACTGTTGTGACGACTGACTCCTCCTCTATGACGGACATCGGGTATTTCATTCTTCTCTAAATCAGCATGGCTACCATCTCTTTCCCCAGATTTAGGATGGCTTCCTTTAGCCTCTCACCATGCCTCAGCCCCTGATCCCTATTGCCGTTTTCCTCCAATTTATCTTCTTCCTTTGCCCCTAGATCGGACAAAGAAGCTCTATCAATGGCCCTTAGAGCTCAATCCTATGAAATCTAAAGGGATATGGACTCTGCTTTTTTAAACAACTATGAAAAAATCCCATAAAAGGTACTGAACCCCTCTTGTCGAAGCCTTATATGTGGCGCACAGAGATAAAAACATGCTATGGGGATAAGTCAATGCCGTCTTCTCTTCTCCCTCCCCACGATTTCCAGTGCGTATATGCCACAACAACCTAGCCAATAGTAACATCATGGATACCGTACGTTTCAGAGGGACGCAAAGAATGACACGAAAAACCCGAAATTGAATCAAATACTTGTCCTTGAGGCGTGTCTTTGTTAAACTGCACCTCACCGTCCCATTCATCCCACCCTCCTAAAAGAACAATTCTAGGAAACTATGCCTAAGTCCGGCATCCCAACATTCGAAAATGACAAACCCTGAGTTTTCCTCTCAGAGAATCTCAAAAATGCTCAGCCAAAAGATCAGGGGTCACCTGTATTTCTTCCCCCAACCCAAACTACACAATTTCTCCTTTCTGCTCCGTCTCCGCACCAGTTCATGACTTGATGTTGCCATGAACTCTTGGCACAATGTTAGAAAAATGATTCGCCTTAAACTTTGACCAAATTATCCACCCCCTAGTGCGAAAGTTTGGAAAAAACTAATGCAGTGTTTTTAATTGGCCAACTAGATTAAGTACGCTCAAGTACTGCCCCGTTACAATCCAGCCTTATTGAACAAGTTTTCCGCATTTTTTCCGTGAACCGAGAAGCATCATAATCACCCCTGCCTTATTTGCGACTTTGACCTTTTGTGAGGACTCACGTGCTTCCATATTACCCAAATTTTCAATTACCCCCTGCATCCCAATTATGCCAATGCCAATGAGAGCTGCCTACAAAGGGTGTTTTATCAAGAGTCCTCCAATTGAAACTATGCCCAAATGCCACCACGAGGTTGTGTTCCCATGTAAAACTAGAGGTTCTACCAACATTCTCAGTACTCAAAGTCTCCAATCTTTAATGCCGACAACATGACGAATACAACTCCTATTCCCTCACAAATCAATTGATTCTTTCATTGGGACATTCATCGAACATGTGAAGTGCCATATGTAAAACGCCTAAATTCTCTGCACAATTTCTTGTACCCAATACTCCAAATGTCAATAATAGCATGGATGATGACTTTGAAACAAAATCCCCTCACAAATTAAGTAATTCTTTCATTAGGGCAATTCATCAAACACTTGGAGAGCCACACACTAATCATAGGTGTTCATGAAACTTTAACCATGAGATCTCTCTTATTTGTGTTTACAACTTTAAAACAAGTCCACACACTAATGGAAGGGAAAATCATGATTCTGTGTGTATATGTTTGATTTATATAAAGTGAACTTAGCAATATTTTTTTTTCAAAAAACCGAAGTTTCTCTTATGAATCCTAAATCTAAACACTTCAGAGTAAGAAATCATCTTTTTTGAATTTATCTTGATTTGATCCATTTAACCTGAGGAAAATTGACAATTGAGACTTCCCCTTTCAAAAATCGCCAAGTGTACCTCTCTTCTCTCTTTTCTCTGGCATGTACAAAAATAAGAAAGCTAACTGAAAGTAAAAAAAAAAAACAAACAATGCGACTTTCAGTTTAAAAACCGCCATGGGCTCGACGTTCGAACGCTTAAGAGGCGTTCGTCGAACGCTAAGTTGCATGTGTTTAGCCTTCGAACGCTCTAAAGGCGTTCGAACGCCACTAAGTGCAATTTTTTTTAAACTAAATTTCCTAAAATGAAAAATAAAAAGTGAAAATCCTAAAAATAAAAACGACGAAGCCTACTCACCCAAATAGAGACGAGCATTTTCGAAATGCGAAAGAAACAAAAAATAAAAAAATCGACATTATAATAAAAAAATAAACTGACCTAAGACTATATGTACACAATCCGACAAGAACTCGTGACAATTAATCGAACGGCCAGCTGGATCGACCCCAATCCCTGTTGACAACAACACTCAACCTTCTCTTGTCTCCAGCTCAAGATAAGGCTTCAAACGATGCCTATCGGACTTTAAACACACTTCCATTTCTCGAATTTTGTATTCAATCGCCCCATGAGATGAAATGACAGGCACAACAAAAGGTCCGACCAACGACTTTGAAAGTTTTCCGCGAAATAATGCAACGGGAGTTAGATACAAAAGCCACCTTTTGACCCACATTGAATGATTTGCGCACAATCAATTGCATCATGCACAAGATTCATCCTTGGCTTTGAGAGTTGCGGTTTTCATATGCATCATTCCGATATTTCCTTAACTCAATTCAATTGCAAATGACGTAATCGTCCACGCCTCCTCAAGACTCATGTTAATTGCGAATGGACCTAATACGCTTTGTGCCCCCTCAATTTCAACTGCGAGATGACAAGTTTCCATACACAATCCTATACGCGAGAAGACCTAAAATTGTGTTGTATGCCCACAGTCCTATACGCCCCATAATGACATCACAAACCGCAAACACCAATCCTTTCGGTTGGGTTAACAGTTTTCTCAAGAGAATTATTTGATTCATATTTGCCAACTCAACTTGCCCTTGGGTTTGAGGATGGTAAGCGTGTGCCAACCTTATGAATCACTCCATATTTGCAACATGAGGAGTCCTATGGCCTCGTTTGTTTGCCGGACTGGATAAGGAGTCTCCGCGACTATAGACTCCGGACTGGACTGGACAAAATGCGACTCGTTGTCGGACAAATTTGGCCCCGAGATATATCGTGTAGCCGTTTTTTTGCTCCCGGAAAAACCTCTGGATAGTGCGTTAGTTCAGTCTTACCCATGGACGTTGCCTAAGCAATCGCGACTGGACAAATGAAGGAATGACCAACATACCCCTTCAATTTATTGTGGATAAAACAAGCTTTCATTTTTTAAAAATTTAACCGTTTCTGAAAAATATTTTTTTAAAAGGTAAATTTTATTTAATTTTTGAAAATAATTTAAAAATTATTATTTTTAAAAAAATAACATTTTTTTAAAAAAATAACTTATTTGTATAAAGGAAAAATTATTAGATTTTTTAAAAATCTGTTCTAATAAAATAGATATTCAAAATTGTTTTGTTTATATTTTTTTCGATTAAATATTTTAAAAAAAATATTTTTTTAAAAAATGGTAATTTTCAAAAAAAAAAAAACTTGTTATCCAAAAAAAATGCGATAAAAAATTTAATTAATAAAAAAATAAAAAAACTATAAAAAAAATAATAAAAAAATTAAAAAAAAAAAAAAAAAAACGAAGAGAGAGAGGGGAAGAGGAGGAGGGAGAGAAGGGAGTAGAGGCGAAAATTAGTCATGATTAAGCGGCAAATCTAGTAATTTACATATTAGTTTCTGACTTAGGCTTAGTCCGCCGACTAATGTGTCCCCACCCCCACCCCCGGGAAGCACAGTCCCATATATACCGCCAGACTATCAGTCCGGTCGGACTAATAGTCCGGAGTCATCTTTTGAAAACAAACGTCGGAAGAGGGAAGAATTGTCCAGTCCGGGCTAATCCCACCAAACAAAACATGGCGCATATGGAAGAGTCTATTACAAAAATGTGAGACCCCCATCGTTAAATAGCCGGGGCATGCCAAATCTAGCAAAAATGTATTCCTTCAAAAAATTGACCACAACAGCTGGTCATGTACGATTTTGTTAAGCTTCATACCCACTGCGATACGTTAATCTATGGCCACTAGAATGTTATGTACCACACGAATAGAAAGGACAATGAAATCAATACCCCAACAACTCAAGAACCTCAAGATAATGATGGAGCGGGTAAGAGCATCATGTGTTATCGTTTAGATAGACTTTCAATCGTTTACATCTATCGCCATGAAGTGCAAAAGGCATGAATATCACGGAACATGGATGACCGGCCAATAACAAACCACTTTGTAAAATTTGGCCGCCGTTTTACGTGAAGAAAAAGTCTCCCCACATCTTGTGAATGATAAAACTCTAAATGCTCTTCACCGCATCATAGGAATGCCACCGACGTTGACTGATCAGGACAATACTTAAACAAATAGGATCTTCCAAGAAAAATACCTCACATGCCTAAAAAACTTTTCCTATCCATATAGACCAGTGCTAAGGAATTCTACCGGTAGGCCAAGTAATTGGCAAGTCTAAAAACCATGGATAAGAAGGATTGGATGAGCTGTGTTGGAAACAGTTGCCCCTCCTCAGGAAAATACTCTTAACGGAAGAGTGTAGTTGGCAGCTTCCCCATTAGTAGGGAGCCTTGACCAAATGGTCAGCACTACATTTTGACCCCTTTCTTATCTCTGATCTCAATATAAATTCTTGTAGATAATAGAACCACCTAAGAGTCGTGGACTTTGCTGGGTTTTAGTCAAAAGAGTACTTAGGCCGGAAGGTGATCAGTATATATAATAACAAGTGATCCGCAACAAGTTGACCGAACTTATCGAGCTATAAGACCCACAACAAGCAATTCTTTTTCGGTGGTGGTATAGTTCAATGGCGCATCATTAAGTGTCTTGCCCTAGCATAGATATATGACATGGGGTTTTCTCTTCCTTGCCCCAAAACAGCTCCAATGCATAATCACTCGCATCACACATCAGCTCAAAAGGTAGAGGACCAGTACGCGTGATCGAATAATTGTGCCGGTGCAATGAGAAGACCTTAAGTTTATCAAAGGCTTCTTGACATTGTGGTGTCACTCAAAAAGGTACATCTAATGAAAACAAGTGACACAAGGGTCTCGAGTAGCACTAAACCCTAATGAGCGACGATAA
>CM018906.1:24125735-24128235 GCA_009663005.1 Actinidia chinensis | reverse complement strand
TTAAAATAAAAGGAAATGTAAGGTATATGATGGTAATGTTTATGACTTTTAATTAAATATTTTCCAATGGAAATAAGTATACTGGCATAGGACTGAGCCAGTACTGGGCCAATAATTGGCCAAAAGCTAGGTATGTCAAGCCTTGATCGGTCGAAGAAAAGTTCGACCGATCACAGGAAATTTGGACCGATCGGAAAAAATCTGGATCGGTCCAAAAAAAGTTGGACAGGTTAGGGATAAAATATTAGGTTTACTAAAAAAGCTAGACTCGTTGCAAAAAAATTGGACTGGTCGGGGACAAAATAGTAGATTCACTGGAAAGTTGGACCGATCCAATACAAGAAAAAATATTATTTTTTTCCCTGGCTTGGATTCCAAGCCTCTTTTGGGCCACTAAACCTTAAAATTAGGGAAAATACTTTGAATAAAAATTGTAGGTATTTGAATATCTTTTATACGCAACTCGAATAAAGTCAAAAGGTTATCGTATGAAGGATTTACACCCAAAATAATAATTGATTGTTTTGATAATAAATAGGACTTAACTTCTACTTAGATTTCAATCCTAACGCGGTGAGATGATTACGTGTTGTATGCTCAACGTATTTCGGACTTTATTCTATTACATAGCATGTTACTATTAGATGAGATGATTATGTGTTTTTCAAAGTATACGAAGATTACAAAAACTGAGAGGGTAGGAAAAGGATTACCTGGAACATAAGAGAATTTTGCTCTATTTCTATTTTTTTATCTGTTCCACCTTTTTTCTTTCTTTATCTCCTGGGCCGCTCCCTTTGTTCAGCACTCTTTCTCTGCTTTCATCTTCCTCTAGTCTCTTGTTCGTTCGTTCTGCTTTCTCGCTTTCTCCTTTGCAAGCACATAAGTCCAAAGTTTTGGACTTAGTTGATGAGGTGGTGATGAGTCACCCCAATCATGTGGTTCCCATAGTTCCACATAATCCATTCCATGCATGGCTGACATGTGTACCAAAAGTGGGATATGTGCTCAGCTTCCTGTTCTATTTTATCATAAAATCTTTTCGGGTAAAAATTTTAATATCATAAAATCCCAAAAAATTACTAAAATTTGCCTAGTGTATTTATAGATTTTTTCTTACTTTAATAAGGTAAAAATAATTAAGGGTCGGGGTATTACACCACCCTCCTCGAATGGCTAGTTCATTTACTTCTCTTCATTGAAGCCAAGCAGAATTAGGGGCGAGTAGGGCTCAGAAGAGGCCGGAAGATAAACCTCGAGAAGCAGCCTTAGTCCACGCTAGATTATCCGCCATTCGAGGAGGGTGGTGTAATACCCTGACCCTTAAAGTTCGGTTAAACAAGCAAGCCCCCCTATAAGTAAATCTCGGGATAGAGTTCAACCACTTGTTTATCATAGTAATCTCCAGCTCGGTTGATGTCCCAGTTGAAAACCCGCTCATAGATTGGACCGCAGGCTACTGCTTGAAGCTCGGTGAGGTCTTGCAAAGCCTTGCCCTTGCGCCCCAACAGCAGCAACCTCATTTCGGGCTTGGGTAGTAGTTGCATAATTGACGTCTCGTGCCTCTTTAGCAGCAGCCAAATCCAACTTGAGTTATTTAGTGGCAGCGAGGGCAATTGACTATTGCCAAGTTGTTCACTTTTTTCTTGGAATTTTTAATTAAATTGATTACTACTTCATGCTGTCTGAGATAGCCGTAACTCTCTAGAGGCTCTACAAAATAAAATAAAAAATTAATAAGTGCTCACTGTACCATAAGAAAAATGAAAGGCGCTCTAGGATAACATCCTTACCTAGACCTGTTACATCACTAGCAGGTCCCAAATCTCCTCTGAGCCCTCCTTAACGAGATTATCAACATCTTTAGGAAGCATGACTGCCTTCGTAGGGGTCAAGTTGGTATCATGGTCCTTGATAGAATCAACCATGATGTCTTGTTTGTCGAATTCGGCAATTCAGAACTCGGGCTTCCAAAGCTCAACATGCACACTAGAGGACGGGAGGAATGCCGAGCTCTTTTCCCCTTTTTCTTTTATGCTTTTTCGAGGGACCTCTAGCAAGTTGTTTCCTTTTGCGCTTGTGATAAGCTCGACTCAACCTTGCCTAGAGCAATTAAGGCAAAGACTGGACTAGAAGCCAGTTGCAAGTCTTAGATAATCGTAGGATCTGGCACCGCGAGAGGATCAGCAGCTGCCTTGAATTTTTTCTGGCCCAAGGTTCTGAACTTTGGGGCCATACTTATTTTGCCTAAGTGGGTGTCTGAAGTAAGAATAGGCAATCACGTCCTCACTCGTGAGATGGATCGGGGCAGAAACCAAGTCATCATAATCTTCGAGATTTGAGCTTGAGATCGGGATAGGGATGAGCAGGGCAACAATTGGAATAGCCGGGGCAGCAGCAAGATTAATGACTCCCTTCTCCTGTTGAGCACCAGTTGGTTAACCTCCTCCCCTTCCTCTTCCTTGTTATCTGAAGAGTTAAATGACACAAAGCTAGATGA
>CM018906.1:24108235-24118235 GCA_009663005.1 Actinidia chinensis | reverse complement strand
TTCTTTTCCTTCGTGGACACGAGTTTCCGGCGCGAAGCGAGATAAGGCTTGAAAAATTTCATTGCATACTCCGACACAGTATGGCTCATGGCCTCTAACCGCTCCAAAATTGTTCCGTAGCAGCCCCTTGAATGATTCTGGAAAATAATTGGTCTTCCAAGGGAGATAGAACTCAAATCGGCACAAGTCATGTTTATCTTTTTACGTTCGGCTCATTCACATTTTTCCGCAGTTCCTACCAATCCCCTCACGATTGCTTCCTAATGCAAGTATGACTTCCACCACTCATTAGCCTCCCCACTTAGTTAGACACGCCACGAGCTTTCACTCTCACGGCATCATCACCGTCACATCTAGCACATCAAAAGTTGCGGATTTCCGACAAACCAATGGTCGGCCACCAAAAGAATCACTCTACTAACCCCGTCGAACATAGGAGGATTCAAACTTGCGGAATGCCCTTACTACTTCCATACACCGTTCGAAGTATTAGCTCTAGGCTACTTGAGCAATGTGTGTCATAAAAAGTGCCGCAATGACGGTTTTTGAGAAGGGTGTGTTTGGTGGTGGTTGGATCCCGATTTGACTCCACATGTGCTCAGGCGATCATTTTGATTCCCAAAATTTCTCCAGTTGTGACTACCTTCATCATTTGCAACTCAGTACTTACCATGTCTAGCATTTTGAACCCAAACCTAGCGGTTTGTACCACTTTCTAACAGCTCTTCCGGCGGCATAGTTCTTAATAAGAAAGAAGAAAGATAATAGGACGCCTCCTATTTCTCAAAATGAGGTCAACGCCTCTACGCCAACCCCAACACGGCAACAACTCAACACTATTACTTGTTAACGCAATGCGTCACAATATATTTTGTTATGATCAAGAAAGAAAAATGTCACACAAGCACACAATAAATGAAAAAAAAAAAAATATGATTTTTATGAGAAAACTTATGCAAAGTTGAAATCCCAGGCTCGAAGTCTTCCCACGGTTCCTAAGTATTCGAAACCAAAGCTTCTGATACAATCTGTCACGCCTAAAATTTAATAACCAAAAAGTAAATAAAATCCATGTAGGACGAGAGTCAAGATTTCATGAGCTATCCTTTGAATAGTCAACGTCAACAAAAACATTAATACCACCATTTGGAGTAAATAAGTTCTATCCACTAACGTCCATAACTCAAATGCATAAGTAGCAAGTTTAAAGGTTAGTACAAAACCAAATAGTCAAAAATTTATAAATAAAAGTTACAAAACCATCTTTCCAAAAATTATAAGATAAAGATGGAAAAATAACTTCATATCGATGAACTCCAATGTCATGCAACCACACTCAAGCATCCATCTCATGCTCCATGCCGAGTCCTGAAAATTTCTAGGTTGGGTCACTAACACAGTGGAAAACAATTCTACTTCGCTAGATGTATAAATATGATTACATGCATAATGAGTGAGGTATAATGATGGACACAACCAATGGGTAAGATAGGATGAACAAAAGACTTTAACTCCACCACTAAGTACCCAAAACGTGTGCGTATGTCTAAACTATGTTCAAATGTCCCAAATTAAGTTTAAAATTCTCATAAAAAATACAAACAATTCCCAAATTTCTTGTTTTGAATATTGAAAACCATATTTTTGCAAATACATCAAATTGGTCCGAAACCACCAAAACCGATATTTTATAAAAATACTCATCAATTTATTAGGAAGTATCACTCTGCGGATTTCATGGGCTCCGTGCACCCATACCGAGATTTGTGGGCTCCGTGCACCCCCAACGGATTCTGGGTCCGTTGCACCCACCGGATTCGTGGGTGGGGCTCCTGCACCCAAGGCTAGGGCACCAAACGAGTGATTCAATTAGAGCCCGTTTATCCATAATATCATCTCAAATAATTTGCCTTTCAAAAACTCCCAAAAAGTTCCCATTAGTCTAAAAATTCACGTTCCGTCCAAAGTGTCAAACGACGTGTATTCCATTCATAAAACTAAGAAATTACAGAATTTATTAAATCACAGTCCAAGGTTTTAAATTCATGAATCAAGGTGAATTCGGTGTCCAAATGGTAATATAAGGCGTCAAAAATACGAAGGAAATGGACAATCGGGGGCCAAAATGGAACATCAAATGATGGTAGGAAATCATCCAAAAACCAGAGGATAGGTGCTGGAAAAACGAGGGGACGGGCAACCTAACCAGGGGCAGCAATAGCAATGCAAATTTTCACCCTAGAGGTGTGTGGAACTTCAACTCAAACACAATTGTGAGCATCTTAGGTCAACTTTAATATGTAGAGCACTAAATGGACATCAAAGGAGGTAAACTCAACATCAATTGTTATCAAACAAGTTCTCAATTTGTAGATTCACCAAAATTTTTACTCAAAAAACAATCCACTTTAGAGCAAAGGATAATTAGATAAATTGGAGCAACAAGAACAAGGCATATGCTATACACCATATAGATACAAATCTAAAGAGAGTAGAATGGGTCCTTCACCTCAAGATTTGAGCGTGGATTGAAGCAAAGATGAAACCCTAGCTCCAATGAGCTCCAATCTAAACTATGAGTTCTTGGTGCGAAATAAACGAGATAAAAGCTTCCCATACGCGTGGAAGAAGTGATGTAGGTGTGGTCTTGAATGGAACTTGAAATTTGGTGAGTTGAGCCCGGGAGCAAGAGAAAGAAAATAGAGAAGAGGAGAGAGAGAGAGTCAGCTGAAGAAGGCTTTGACTCTTTCTTTTTTTTTTTTTGGGACAAAGTCCTAATACTCTCACCACCTCACACTTTACCCTAAACTTTCAAATGGTCTAACACACCCAAATGGCCATTGTCACTACTATCACATTAACCTCTACTTAATAAAATTTTCAATTCCTCACCTTACCCAACATTATTTCGGAAAAGTAAAGCAAAAATTTCGGGTCCTGCATTCTACCCTCCTTAGAAAAATTTTATCCTCAAATTTGAACTAACTATGCATTCCACTACATGTATGCATGATATGCCAATATGAATCAAGTCCCTCAACTAAAAAGAACAACATAAACTTAGATACCACCTAAGCTCACACGTTAAACAATTTGGGTGTTTCTCACTCATTCTCATCGTTCCTTCCCATGTCGATTCTTTCACTCCAAAGTTATTCCATAGAACCGTACTAGTAGAATCGTTTTGCCCCTAGTATTTTCTCCCTCTTAGCGATGATTCGAATCGGTTTTTTCACATAAGATGCGTCGGCCTCAAGTTCAAGCTGGACCATCTATATGTGTGAGGATCCGGTTCCATACTTTTTCAAACATGGAACACATCATGAATGCTGAAAAGACCTCGGTGGCAAAAGCTGAGCCGATAAGCGAACCTCCCCGATCTGTCATAATATCAAAAGGCCCGATATTAATGCGGTTGATTGTGAATGTGTTGTGAAAGCTTACCCCACGCCCAAATCGTGAGTCAAACCCCTAGGGCGAAATTTGAGACAAACATGATCCCCCACATCAAACGACAACGAGCGCTCCGCAATCGGAGTAAATCCTTGGCGGCTTTGTGCGAGTAACAAGCATTGACGAATCATTTCATATTCTCAGTCGTTTACTTCTGCGTGGGGGGGGCCCTTTTTAAGTCTTTTGCCCGAATCAACCCATGCTCTCGGGCGGTCTCGGCCACTAACTCGGGTCCCACTAAAGTTGTTTCTCCCAATTGACCAACACAAGGTGATCTACACGGTTCTACCATTACAAAGCTTTCATACGAGGAGGCCATCTCGTGTCGATGGTAGCTATTGTTATACGCGAATTTCCACTAACGGTCGTGAATCATCCAAACTACCGAAAATCTAACACAAGCTCGAAGCATATCTTCTAGAATTTGGATCGTCCCTCAGGATTACCCATAGTTTGTGGGTGATATGCGGTACTAAACAACAAATTGTGCCAAGCGAAGATGCAAGCTTTGCCAAAAACGAGCCGTAAAACACGGATTCACGACAGACACAATAGATACCGAAATACCATGCAAGCAGATATCTCGCGGATTATAATAAAACGACTAAGTGACCTCTACGGGTCGGTCATTGGATGGGTAACGAAGTTGCGCGGGTCTTGTTTTTTCAATCGGTACCCCTATAACCCACAAAACGGCGTCATGCACCCCGGATCGCGGTAAAACCGTAACACATCCATTGTCACATTTCCCACTTCCATGCGGATATGGAACGGTAACAGTTTGCCAACTCTCCCGCGGTCGTTGATGGCTGCCGCTTTCACTTGTTGGCACATGGCACTTAGCACGAAAGTTGCCACGGCCCTTGTCATTCTTGCCACAAAATTGCCTACGCAAGTCGTGATACATTTCGTCCCACTCGGAGGACACGGCTAACGGTTGTGGAGTGATGAAATTCTCGCAAAAATCTCATATCGACACGAAAGTGGTACAAACAACTGCCTCTCGAAAACGAATGCTTGATCGGCGTGAATCATCCAACCCATGGTGCTCTCCGTTGAGAAACTTGGCACCGAAAAGTTCCCGCTTCCTCATCCATTTGTTGTGCCTCACACTACACGAGTCGATAAGGTCGAATGAATGGTTAAGTTACAAAAGGGAATCCCTGCGGATTATCATCACAATCAAGCGAAAAAGCCCAAATGCTTCATCATTTTCCACTCTTCCATTGCCAAAAACTCCTTAACTCGCTAGTTTTCTACTCAACCATCCGCTACAACATTTGCCTTCAGGGTGATATTGTAATTCGAAGTCGTAATCCTCCAAGTGTCAATCCAACGGGTTGTCTCACATTTAGCCTCATTTTGCAAAAATAGGTACTCAAACTTTTGTGGTCGGAAGAATACTAAACTTCTCGCAATAAGGTAAATGTCGCAAATCTTCAATGAAAATATTATGGCCGCTAATTCCACAATGTCATGCGTAGGATGTTTAGTTCGTGTTCTAGGTATTAAGTTGTTGAGACCCATTACAACCACCACCACTTTAAACCCCCCCCCCAACAACCCCCCCACAGTGCCATCAGATACGCATCCAAGGCCTTCCTGCGAGCACACAATACCGGAAGTAGCCAACTCCACGCTCGGGCACGACTAAAATAGGAGCAACTAGTCAACTGCCTATTCAATCCTCGAATGCCGATTTTGCACTTGTCGTCCCAACAAACCGTGTTGTTGTCCCCTTCCGTTGTCAACCAAGTCATCGGTGCTGCTAAACGTGAAAATCGAGAACAAACAGGACGGTATACCCGGCCAGCCAAGAAACTCCGTATTCATACACATTCTTGGATTGTTCCCACGTCAATACCGATTTAATTTCCTCGGATCTAAGGATACCCCATCATTGAGACACCACATGACCTAAAAATTTGACCCTCGTGAACCAAAACTCGAACTACTCAACTTAGCAACAATTGGTGCTATCTAAGAGTTCAAGAACAATGGAAAGATGAGATAGATCGGCTCCTCCTCAAAAGGGAAAGATAAGAATATCATCAACGAGACAACGACAAATTGATCAAAGGTAAGCTCGAAAAAAAATGATCATCAAATCAGAAGAGGCTGGAGCATTGTGAGGACCAAAAGGTATAACAACAAATTCATAGTCACCATAACGGGTACGGAAAGGGTTTTTGGGCATGTCCTCCCGTCGAACTCTAAGTTGATAATACCCGGACCTTAAATCAATTTTAGAAAAGCAAGTCGCACCCCGAAGTTGAAAAACAATCGTCAATTCTAGGCATGGGATATTTGTCTTAACGGTGAACAAAGTTGAGCTTACGATAATATATACACAAATGGAGCCGACCAATTCCTCTTTTGAGCAAATAGAGCGCGCCGGGAGCTCCCCATGCCGATGTACCGGACGAAAAACCCCAAATCTTGTAATTCTGCAATTGTGTTTTCAACTCTCTCAAACTCGGCCGGTGCAAAAACACGGTTAACGGTGGCATGAAAATCGGTGTGTAGTGCCCGAAAAAATCTACGTAAAACTCGGACCTCTCGCTCAGGTGGGCAAACCCAGAGTAACTCTTTTGGAATAAAATGAAAAGACATCGGAAAGTCACAAACAACTCGCGATAACTCCCCACGTGGTGAATGAATTCTCATCTAGTGTCAAAACTCGCCAACAACATGCAACGATCCCTTATCTGCGATTCATATAAATAAGGCTCAAATGGCTCCCGTCTTCCCCGAAAAAACTCAAAGCAACCTCCCTTGGCGTAAAAAACGGACTCGACGTCTAAAGCAATCCATAGTCGCCCGGTAAGTCTATAACCAATCCATACCCAAAAATTGATGGTCGAACCTGGACATACTCAACACTATGGAAAATCGAACTCAATGGCGATCTAGATGACCAACTCGCATCCCCGAAATATATGGTTTTCCAAAGGTGCCCTACCCCAACGGAGTATTAACAAAACATGGAGGACGAAACTCCTCGGTTTCCAAACCAACGCAAGAAAAAGATGGCAATGAAGAAGCGATGCTCCAGAATCAAACAACACTTAGCAAAAAGATTTGAACAATAGAAATTACCCTGCACAACGGACGATTCTAGAGTATGAGAAGTAGGAAAGGAAGTGGTTGGTGGTGTAGCAGCTGTGACAGCAAAAAACCCATCCCTGTGTAAGCCTTGGAACCGGTGTGAAGACTAGCCCCTCTATCAACCTGTGAGACGGACCCGAAGTAGTCTGGCGATAATGTGACTGCGTGTGTGCAACCCCTATATGGTGGTCTACTCGACCCAGAACTTGGCCTCGACTACTGAACCGAACCGGACTTCAACTATGGTACCTCCCCGTTGTGGACAAAACCTAGCAATAGGCAAAATCCACCGCACAAAAACAAGAACCCGGAGCACCTTGAACACGAGATGGTGGAGGGGGGTTGGAAGAGTCTTCGGATTTGGGCATGAGTGCGAAATGTGGCCCGGTGGCACATTGTGACAAGAGTTACGGTGGTTTGGACGACGTTTCCCCAAAGACGGTAAGAAGTAAGAAGTAGATGCCCGAAAAAGTAAAACGATTTGCCGTGAAAATTGAAGCGGCTCTCTTGTCTCTTCTGAATTTTGATTCCCATAGTTCCCAGATACAACCCCAGAACTACCGTTGGCGCAATCATTGTCTGTGGTAGATGGATTAGCATTTTTCTTGTTAAACCCTCGAAGCTTCCAAGTTTCTTGCCAACTCCATACCGGGCAAATTGTTATGACCCCATCATCAGAACTTTGAATCGAGTTATATAAAGCCCTTAGATGAACCTCTTGCACTTCTTTTCCTCCGTGGACATGAGTTGGCGCGAAGGAGATACGGCTTGAAATTTCATTGCATACTCCGACACAATCATGGCTCCTTGCTCTAAACCGCCAAATTGTCCCGTAGATGTCATTGAATGATTTGGAAAATATTGGTCTCCAAGATAGATATACTCAAACTCGGGCCCAGTCATGTCTGACTGTTCCGGCTCATTCACATTTTCCGCAGTCTAGCCAAATCCCCTCGATGCTTTCCTAATGGCAAGTCCGGACTTCCACCACTCATTAGCCTCCCCAGCTAGTTGACACGCCACAGCTTCACTCTCACGGCATCCTTCAGTACAGTTAGCAATCAAATAGTTGGCGGATTTCCGACAAAACCTGGTCGGCACCAAAGGATCAGCTACTAACCCGTCGAACATAGGAGATTCAACTCCAGAAATTCCCTTACTACTTCCATAGCACGGTTCGAAGATTAGTATTAGCTCTAGGTAATTGAGCCATGGTGTCGTAAGGCCGGCAATGAAATCGGGTTAGAAGGGTGTTGGTGGTCGTTGGGAGTCCCGATTGCTCCACATTTTGCTCACGGCGATCATTTTGATTCCCCAAATTTCTCCCGTGCTGACTACCTTCATCATTTGGCCCATCATTTCTACCCATGTCTAAGCATTTTGACCACACCTAGCGGTGTTGACCACGTTTACAGCTCTTCTCGGACGGCATAGTTTCAATAAGAAAGTAAGAAAGATTAATCATTAAGCCTTCATACTTATCTCAAATGAGGTCTAGTAGGCGCTACGCCAACCCAAACACGGCAACAACTCAACACTTACTTGTTTTAACTCAACATGCGTCACAATCTATTTATGTATGATCAGAATGGTCACCCACAAAGCACACAATAAATGAAAAAAATATGATTTTATGAGAAAAACTTATGCAACAGTTGAAATCCCAAGGCTTCGAAGTCTTCCCACGGTTCATAAGTATTCGAAACCTAAACTCTAATACCAATCTGTCACGCCCTTAAAATTAAAGCCCAAAAGTAAATAAAATCCAACGTAGGACGGTCAAGATTTCATACTTATCCTTTGAATAGTCAAAGTCAACAAAAACATTAATCCCACATTTGGAGTAAATAAGTTCATATCCACTAGCGGCCATAACCCGGAATGAATAAGTACCAAGTTTTAAAGGTTATTACACTAACCAAATAGTCAAGATTATAAAGAGAAGTTATTAAAAACCATCTTCAAAAAAATATAAAACAAAGATGGAAAAATAACTTCAGTGGCTTGATGAACTCCCAATGTCATGCAACCACACGTCAGCATCCATCTCATGTCCATGCCGAGTACAATGAAATGTTATAGGTTGGATCACTAGCCTGTAGAAAACAAAACTATTCTAACCTTCGTAGGTGTATAAATAGATACATTGCATAATGAGTGAGTATAATGATGGACCACAGGCCCAAATGGGTAAGGATAGGATGAAACAAAAGACTTTACTCCACCAATAAGTACCCAAAAAACGTGTTCGTATGTCTAAACTAGGTTCAAATGTCCAAATTAAGTGTAAAAATATCTCACCAATCCAAACAAATCACAAAATTTCTCGTTTATCATATTGAAAAAACATATTTTCGCCAACTACATCAAAATTGGTTCTAACTACACCAAAAACAGATATTTCATAAAAATTACTACAATTTTATAGGGAAGTATCCCTCTGCCGGATTTCATGGGCTCCGTGCAACCCTGCCGGATTTGTGGGGGTCCTTGCACCCAGGGCTAGGGACACCAAACGAAAGTGATCCTAGAGTTCCTTGTATCATTAATATCATCTCAAAATAATTGCCTTTCAAAACTCCCAAAAAGTCCTCTTAGTCCAAAAATTCACCGTTTCATAAAAAGTGTCAACCGACGCGTGTTCAATTCATTAAAACTAAGAAATTTATAAATCACATGTCCAAGGTTTTAAATTCATGATATCAAGGTGATTCGGTGTCCCAAAAATGGTAAGAAGGGTAAAATACGAAGGAGATGGACAATCGGGGGCCAAATGGACATAATGATGTGAAATCATTCCAAAAAAGCGTTAGTATAGGTGCTGGGAAAAGAAAAAAATAGGAGCAGCAACCTAATCAGGGGCAGCAATGCAAATTTTACCCTAGAGGTGTGGACTTTCAACCCCCAAACACAAGTGAGATCTTAGGTCAAAATTTTAATATGTTAGAGCAATAAAATGGACATCAACGGAGTGTAAATCAACCATCAATGTATCAAAACAAGTTCTCAATTGTAGATCACAACATTTAACTCAAACAATCCACTTTAGAAGCAAAGGGACAATTTATTCAAATTGGAGGCAGCAACAAAGAAACAAAGGCATTGTGATACCACCATGTAGTAAACTAAAAGAGAGTAGAAGTGGGTCTTCCTACCTCAAGAGTTTGAGCTGTGAGATTGAATGGCAAGATGAAAACCCTAGCCTCCAATGAGCTCCAATCCAAAAAATATGAGTTCTTGGTCTGCAAAATAAACGAGGATACAAGCTTCAATACGCGTAGAAGAGAAGAAGAAGTGATTTTAGGTGTGGGTCTTGAATGGAACTCGAAATTGTGTGAGTTTTAGAGCCCTTGAGCAAGAAACGAAAATAGAGAAGAGGAGGAGAGAGAGAGGCGGAGAGCGAGTCAGTGAAGAGGGTGATCTTCTTTTTTTTTTGTGA
>CM018906.1:24078235-24080735 GCA_009663005.1 Actinidia chinensis | reverse complement strand
CATTCAACTTCTTTCTCCGTCTTGTCTAGAGTCATAAAATCTGCTTCATAGTAGAATCTGGACAATGCATGGGTGTTTAGAGGATTTCTGGATACTTCCGACACTCCAATTGCAAAAAACATAACCACCGTGGATTAGAGTTTTTAGAGTCTGGATCCAATTGCATTACAATATCTTACAGGTACTGCAGGATATCCAGAATAAATAAATCCATAATTTTGTGTATATCTAAGCTTACCTAAAATCGAATTATTGCTTTCAATGATTATCTCCAGGATTACTAGTAAATCTACTTAATTTACTAACGCGAAGCAATATTTGGTCTTTACAATTTATAAGTACCATTGACTGCCTTATAATTCTTGAGTATAAACAATTGGATACTGTTTCATACAGTATTCTTTGTTAGATGTAAATTTACATCTATCAGGAGGATGTGCTTTTTTCATCTTCAAACCTTGTCAAAGTTGTCTAAAATTTTATTTGCATATAATGTAATTGTGACAAAATATCCTTCAGTGTTCTTTCGATTTTAATCCTAAAATTATATCGGCAACACCAAACTTTTCATGTCAAATTTTGACATTAAAAATTTTTAGTAGATTATGATCATGTAATTATTACTTTTAATAATTAATATATCATCTACATACAAAACAAACATGAAATATCCATTTTCAGTATTTTGGACATATAACACATTTGTCACATTCATTGATTTGAAATCATTTGAAAATCAGAAGTGTCAAATTTTGCATGCTATTGTTTAAGTGCTTGTGTTAATCCATAAAGGGATTTTAACACGTTACACACCTATTTTATTTTCAAGAGCTTGAAAAACCCTCGGGTTACTCCATGTAAATGTTTTCTTTTAATTTTTCATTTAGGAAGACGTCTTCACATCCATTTGATAAATTTTAAATTATTTATAGCAGCAAATGCTATTAAAGTTTAATGAATGTAATTCT
Source organism: Actinidia chinensis (assembly GCA_009663005.1). NCBI lineage: Eukaryota > Viridiplantae > Streptophyta > Magnoliopsida > Ericales > Actinidiaceae > Actinidia > Actinidia chinensis. The sequence continues at coordinate 24,079,767 of CM018906.1, read as the reverse complement.
GTAACAGGAGGAGTAAGTATCAAAATAATCGAGTCCTCCTTGGTTTATAGCCTTTTACTACAAGTCTGCCTTTATACTTATCTATAGACCTATCAGCTTTAACTTCCGTTGGAACAATCCAATTATATCCAAGTGGTTTATTTCCAGGAGGAAGATTCACCAATTTCAAGTGTTGATTTTGCGAAAAAATTGATTCTATTTTACGTTTTAGCGCTTTTTTCCATTGAGTTGCCTCTGGATATGATATCGCTTCTTAAGTTTTGTGCGGCTCACTTTCCATAAGATATAAGTTGATGAAATCCTGGATCAAAAGACCTTAGTAAATTTTTGCTCTTTTATTTTATCTCATTACTTCCTCTTTCGGTGATGTATTCGATTCATCTATCTCCTCATGAGATCTTTTGATGAATTTATTTCTCGTCCTTCCTTTGTTAAGGGAATACATTGGTCAAAAAAAGGCATTTCTTGACTCTATGATAGTATTTTGTATAACAAATCAATATGCACTACATTTTTTGTGGCTTCCATATGAATACACAATTCCACCGTTTTAGAACCAACTCCTAACTTTTTTAGGAGCAGGTATAATAGACCACCTTAGCAAGACCCCCCACACTTGTGAAGTATTTGAAGGAAGCTCTCTCCTTTCCATAACCTCATAGGGAGTCTTATCCAATTTCCTTCTGGGGTAATCTTTTAGATAGATTAGTGGTTAAAATCGCACCCCCCCCCAAATTCTTTTGAAAGTCCAGAACTTATCAATAAAGTAACCATCATTTCTTTTAAAGATATTTTTTTCTTTTGGCAATTCCATTGATTGAGAAGAATATGGTGCAGTCGTCTGGTGTAAAATACCATTTTCTGCACCTAATTTTTTAAATGTGATCATATTCACCACCTCTATTTGTAACGAACCCGACCCTCCCGGGCCGTTATTAATTACCTAAATTCTCCGTATTTTCCTCAAATCAAATCAAGAGCACTATTTTTCTTTTTCCTTTCTTCAATATTCCTAATCTCCAAATATTTATTTTTACAATGCCTGCACATTAAATTAATCACAAAAAGATCAAAAATCTTTAAAGTCTTTCACTCGAACCCTCTCGTACTATCCCGAACACCCACGGTTCACACGCTGAAAAATTATTTTAAACAGGGAATGTATACAATACAACGGGAATATGCTCAACGAATCAATAATGGCTCAACAACAAATTCAGAATAGGCACACACAAATCAATATTCATCAAAGATCTCATACCATGTCTTTCCTGATACATTACTAGTGATCGGCCTGTCATCCCACGTCTCCTAGCTCTCGCTTTTCCGATCCATAGTGGAACTATTGGCGGATACATTCAGTCGATGTATCATTCCATTCATAGCCTTTTAGTCCCTCAAACATAACATCATACATATCACGATGCCAACAAATACCATGGATTTCAACGATAGCACACAGCTCAGGAGGAATCACAAATCAGATATTGAGGAGGAGAAGTAGAAAATAACGCCGGAGTTTAGAAAGCATA
>CM018906.1:24015735-24020735 GCA_009663005.1 Actinidia chinensis | reverse complement strand
CCTCCAACTTTTAAGTAATTACATTATCTCCTCTTAACTTAAATATTTCTTTAATTTTATCCCAAACGTGTTGAATCTTTCAATTTAACCCCACACTAGGTAAATATTCACGCTTTTACCCTATAACTTTTTAATAATAACGTTTATATCCTCAAAGCGTAATGAACACCATAAAATTAAGCCATTAACCACTAAAAAGCAAGAGACGGGTCTCACAATCCTTTCCCCCTTAAAAAATTTTGTCCCAAAATTTATGTACTATGCTGTAATCAATAAGATAATAGGGTCTCACATACCCCTCGATCTCCGAAGTCGCCTCATCGACTTAGGACTTCTCCTTTCAACTTTCACAAATGTATTATATAATTATTCTCATTAAGAGAAGTCAACAAAAATAATATGTCGGAAATGTTCTTCTGTACCACAGATACAGCATCATACACCTGATCACTCACGCCTCAATAGTAATTGATAAGTAGTAGTCCTAATCTATTTCACGATCCCATAAATCCCATTATGTCACCTACTCAACTTACCTTCTTTGCCAAACTATGTTATGCTATTTTTCCATAACGATACTTATAATATACTCTATTACCCACAACAAATTTTAAATTTGTATGTTCTCCAATTATCCGCATATCTTTATGGAGAGCTTAAGCTATTTTCAAACGATATATATATTAAACAATTTCAAGTCCCGACAACTTCATTTCTCCCACTTCACTCCAACATACAAAAGTCATACATCTTCAGCTATACAAAGCCTCATAACATGTCATATCAACCAGTCTGATAATTGTAAACTCTATTAAAGTTAAATATTCATCTCAACTATCTTTGAAGTACAACTGAGACTGCCCATCTATCTGAGGATGGAAAACTATAATAAACCTCAAGTTAGTCCCCATAGACTGTATCTAAAGGTAAATTTAAGATCTCTATTAGCAACGTTAGACACCAAATTCCCACGGAGCTAGATAATTTCATCAACATATAACTTAGCATACATATCAATAAAGTACGTGGTCTTAATTGGCATAAAATATACTAACTTGATCAATTTGTCCCCAATCATCCAAAATAATCATAAAATTCTTAACAATAAAGAATTTCCTACCACAAAACCCATCGTAACATCATCCTATTTTCATTCAGGCATAAACAAAGCATTGTGTTCGGCATTCACTTGCTAACACATCAAAAATCTCACAAATTCAGTTATCTCCCTTTTCATCTTCACCCACAATAATGGTCTCTAAGATCATGTTACATCGTCGTACTACCCAAATGCATAGCATAAGCTGAGGTATCTACGTCCTCAAAAATCTTTCTCCTCAAAATTTGATCACTCGACACACATAACAGAGTATCACATAGCAAAAGACCATCATTTTAAATAATATTTACCTAAATGCCTTATTTGTCCTTGCCTCTAATCTTTTTCAACGGAAGATCCTCATATAATATTTTTCAAATGCAATCAATCAATAATGGTCTTACCGTAATATAGGCTATGAAAGCTTTGCCATATGTCAACGCTTACTACACACTCATCAAACTCAATAAAAACATTCACAGTACATTGAACACATGCTAACCTACTTGAAAATCTCATATCCAAGGCACTTACTACTTCATTAGCTTTCCCTTGTTTATAATGAACTCCACTTACCACACATACCTTATACTCACATCTTTTTGCATGACCAAATATTTCACACTCGAGTGATTTATAAAATTTTCTCTAGTCTCGTCATACAAGGAATATCTCCAAAGTATAAAGTAAAAACAACCGCCGCTAACTCCAAATCATGAGTAGAGTCATTTTATTCACGAAGTTTCAGTTGCTTTAAAGCATAGATTATTACCTTTCCTCACTTACGTGAGTACACGTCCTAAACCTAGTGTGAAGCATCACTATAAAACTACAAATTCCTAAAGTTAGAATGACGTATTATATAAGGCGGTGATCGGTAGTGAAAATGAGCACATTTAGTGCTGAATCAACGGTGAAAAATTGTTCGATCACCTTGAAATTTTAATAGGTTGTGACTACTAACATTTAATGAGAATCCATCGGATTGGAAGTTAATGGGATTGGATTCATTAGTTTGAATTATTTTATTATCGGTGATAATACTTAATTCTTGTTAGGTTCCTAAGCGAAGCCAAAATGGAATATACTTACTCTATGTAGAGAGTAGTGTGTGGTAAAGTGGTGATCCTTGAGGTAGGTGTACTAACTCATAATTGATGTTGAGCACGTATTATTGGGATAATAATTGATGTTGAGCACGTATCACGGGCCTTTAGAGGCGATGCATTTACATTTCATGGGCCTTCGTGGCAATGCATTTATATTTCATGGGCCTTAGTGGCGATGCATTACATGGTCCTATGGGATAATACGTTGCCTTTGTGGTGTAACATACTTAGCAATTGTGATTGATAATCATGTTGTTATGCACAGATTGTGAATTGTTGGGGCTAAATTTCTATTATTGAATTAATTTTGATTCATATTCTATTGATATGACGTGATGTATGAATTATGAGTTGTACATTCACTGAGCAAGTTGTTAGCGCATACCCCCACAATATTTCTTTTCAGGTGCATGCTAGTGAGAGAGTCCACTGCTGAGTCATAAAGACAGAGTTTTGTACTTTGCTGAGTCGTAGAGATAGAGTTTTGTACTTTGGATGAGTTAGGTCGGATTTGTATTGGGTTTTATATTTACACGTGTACATATGTTGATAGTTGTGGGTGAAGTTATAATAATACTTAAATGGAGGATTTATTTTTGTATGACACCCATTCGGTGTGTTGATTTATTAAGTTTATGGGGATAACACCCTACATTTGGGATGTATGATGATTAGCTTGAGGTGAGGTGTTACATCTATGATCTAATGATTGTCTAGATCTAGCTCGTATCCACGATTCACCATCTCTGTGCTTGATCACCGTTCATATCTCCTTAGAACGGATTTCACGCCTTGAACTCCATCAAGAATCTTGATTTTTTTGATTTTTGTTGAAGAAGATATTTACGCTAAGATCAGTTTCTGAGCTCTTCGGAAGATAGAGAATACTTTTCTCTAGGGTATTATGATAGAAGCAGCTCAGATGCCTTTGGGGGAAGTATGCTATGCCTTTTATAGGTGTACAAAAAATCAACAGCGTGATTTTTGATGCTGTAGTTTTTAACGTCTTGCTCCCGCGAACTCTGTGACATTTTGTGAGCTCTCGGCTTTTGCCCTCGATGTCCCGTGATATCCTGCGAAGTACCTGCGAGCTCTCTGTGAATTTGCTAGCTCTCTATATTTTCCCTTGAGATCCCTCGACATCCCTCGAGGTACCCGCGAGATCCCTCGAAATCCATTGACGTCCCTTGAAGTCCCCTTAATCATCCACGATGTATCATATAAGTCTCTCTTAACACGAGCTTGTGTGAATATGCTTTGAAAACCTTTTTGAAAGCTTGTGATTGATAACCTAAATCTCTAAATTATTCAAATAAGACATATCACAAAATTTTGCTAATCACACAACCTTACAGATTCTAATGAGTCATCACCTCACATTAAGTATTAAAATTCTTTTGTGACCCTTCAAGTTCCATATTAAAAACTTTTATTGTGACAATCATGTTGTCTGAAAGTGTCCCTTTATATATTGAACTATAGCTTCTCCTACCAAGCAAGTTGCATTCCACAAATCCACTTGTTTCTTGTACAAGCTCTAGGTATGAAAACCTTCGTGATTCTATCACATGAGCTAAATTATCTTCATTTGGATCTCTCATCTTTCAAATTCGACACCTTGTCAATTTGAATACTGAAACAAGAGTAATCAATACTATTGTTGCAATTATTGGTAAAACATATTTTACTACAAGCACTATTTTTTCTCTTGATTAGTAATGAGCACTTGGACTTCTGAAACTTGAAATCGTGGCACACCACATAGAGCCTTATTCCACATAAAAGACCCAACTGAGAAGTTTGCAAAAAGGCCCTCCTTTAGGAATGCTCCCTTCCAACTTATTGGTTGACAAATTCAACAACTTAAGAAATGAGATTTGTTCAAATGATTAGGGACCTGCACCGGACAAATTGTTTCGAGATAAATCCAAAAACTCCAAACTTGTCAAACTACCAAATGATTGAGGTATAGGACCTTAGAGTCTATTTTGTGGTAAGAATAGATTCACCAAATTTGGGAGGCTACTAATTGAGCTTGGGATGGCACCAAATAATTGATTCTATGACATACATATGCAACCTTTAAATTTCCAATGGTAATTCACCACTAAGACAATTGGTAGATAGGGTTAAAACTAAAAGATCTTTAAGGTTCCAAAGGGTCAAGGGTATTGTAGAAGTTATTCTATTTGAGTCTATTAGTAGATTCCTTAGGAAAGTGAGATGACCTAAACATATCGGCATTGACCCGCCCGTAAGCTTATTTCCACTCAAATATAAGCCCCCTAAATTCCTCAAACTACAAATAATTTTGTTATTGATCCTTGTAGATTGTTGCCTCCCAAATTTAGGGTTTGGAGCTTTCGTAGTTGTCCAATTGTTGGTGGAATTTCTCCAAAAAAGTCATTGTCCGATTGATCTAAGTATATCATGTTGCTCAAATTACCAATTGCTCTAGGAATGATGCCCTCAATTTTTCAATTAAATGCCAAAAAGCTCTTAAGATAAGACATGTTTCTGATGCTGACCGGAAGGATAACATTAAGTGGGGTAAAATGCATCATGTTTAGAAACCAAGCTTTATGTTTTTCATTTTTTTCACAAGCAAATTAAATCAGTTTTGATGTGGGGTAAAATATTCGCCATCTTGAGCATGTTGCCTCATGATCATTTCGCCCATTGCATTTCCTGATCGCCCATCGCCTGGATATCCATTGTTAATCGCTAGTGACCACTTTGCCATTATATGTACGAGACATTCTCCAACTCGCCATTAGGCGATGTCGTTTACA
>CM018906.1:23900735-23908235 GCA_009663005.1 Actinidia chinensis | reverse complement strand
CAAGCAAGCCACCCTTATAGATAAATGCTAAGGTGAAGTTCGGCTACCTGTCTGTCGTAGTTGTCACTAGCTCAGTTGATGTCCAGGTTGAATACTTGCTCGTACACCAGATCACAAGCAATCTTCTAAAGCTTGAACCTTATCCCTTTGTGACTAAGAAGGAACAGCCTTATTTTTTGCCTTGGCAGCAACCGTATAGCCGGCATACCAGGCCTACACCGCAGTAGTTAGATCCATTTTTAGCTGATCGATGGAAGCAAGACTAAGCCTGGCCTACTTCATCTCAGACTCAAGATTGCTCATTTTGTTCTTCGATTTTTTGAGCTCAGAGGATTGCTGCTTGATGCGCTTCGAGATAGCAGCGGCTTTCTAGAGGCCCTACAAAACAAATCAAACAAATTGCTATGTATCTAAACGCAATGAATTAATATAAACACTGAGATAGTATTCTTACCTAAACTTATTGCATCACCATAAAGTCCTGAATCTCCTTTGAACTCTCCACAGCGAGATCGGCAAAATCATTTTGCAACATGACTGCCTACACCAGGGCCAGACTGGTATCATGGTCCTTGGTAGAGTCAGCCATGGTAGCCTATTTTCCAAGCTCAACAACGAAGAATTCGGTTCTTTAGAGCTCGTCATGCATACTAGAAGACAGGAGGAAAGCCAAGCTTGCTTCTCCCTTCTTTTTGCATTTCTTCTAAAGGCCCACAATGGGTTGTGTCCCCTTATTCTTGTTGTGGAGTGGGGTTTTCACCAAGCTCACATCAACCTCAGCGGTCCCAAGGAGAGCTAAGATAGGATCCTAGGCTGGTGGTACTAGAGGTTGGACAACTAAGGAGTTTGCCACTGTGAGGGGATCATCCATGGCCTTGGTCTTCTTTTGACCGAGTACCTTGGACTTTGGAGCCTTTCAACATCCCCTGAACTCTGGTTAGGACCACTACCTTCAATGAAGGCATGCTTGATCTCGTCTACCCCTTGAGGTTGGAGCAAGTCAAAATCGAGGTCATTGAAGTCTTCGGGATCTGAACTCAATAGCACAATGGGGTAGCAATGGGATGTGCAAGGGCTTCCTCCCCTTCCTCTTTGGGATTAGCAACCCTTCTCCTTCTCTTAACAAACTGGTTGACCATTTCTCCTTCCTCCTCCTCGTTATTTGAAGAATCAGTTGAGATAAAACTAGTGGAACTTGAAGTGGTCCCTTTGTTCAGATCAAGACCTCTAGCAAGCACATTATTCTTGTCAAGCTTGGCAGTAAACTCTTACGAGCTAAACCTATGGCACGGAGGAGCTCGCCCCTGAATTCATAGTGTAGGGAGCCTGACTCTACCGAGTTGCTCACTTCGATGCAAGATAACATGGTGATTGATAAGCTCGTACTCTAAAAGATCAACAACTTTTTGAGAGCTCATCCGTTGTTCAGACTCGGGATCACTACTCTACACTATTCTGACCTCTCTCGAAATAACTAATTGAATTATGTTACACCAAACCAAGGTATAAGAAATTAAAATTAGTATCTTTTAGAAATATACAAGTACATCAATACAAAACAAGCTACAAAGGGACTTACTATCCAGAATATGGCCATTATGCCTTGGAAAGGAAAAAAGATTGTCATCTCCAACTCAGAATTTTGAATTTGCTAAGACTTAGACAAACTCATTCAGGTACATGTCCTTGTTTAGAATATTGGTTACCAATCTTGTTTTGGGTTAACGAGGGTTCCTAAGCTGGAGATAATGGTTACCTTTAAGCAAGTTGGTGCGTGACTCCCTCTTCGGGTGCACCACGATATTGACATTCAGCAAGTCCGAGGCACTGAAGGGAAGCTTCTAATGGCGCATTAGCGTGTCCACCGGAAGCACTGTCCAGACAAAGTTCACTGACATCTGCATGAAGGTGAGACGGCAGCGCGCCATCACTTTCTTTAGCATCGAACGGATAGGAAACCAAAGCCCAGCTTGTTGGATCAAGCTTATGCGAACCAAGATTTTATTCCCATGACCCTCGACTAGGTTGGCATCCTCGTTGGGTCTAGACCTATCTATTTGCACGTCATTAGGAATGCCATGATCAGTCCTAAATTTGTTCAATGCAGTGTCGTCATGTACCAGCAGTTGAGCTTAATTCAGCTCCATGCTATGAAAACAAAAGCAAAATAGTTAAGCACGAGCTTAACCATATAGTGTATGACGGGCACTTGGCTGCAGAGTTAGTCGAGCTCCTCGAGAGCTTTGAGCTCTATCCCACGAGGTTTGGCATTTGGGTATAGAATTAGCTGAGCTCCCCGAGTTTGGAGTTCTCCCCACAGGTTTATTTACACTTTTCTTAAAGGACAACTTTCAAGCCCTCCTCGCGCCTCGAACCTATCTTGGAAAAAGAAGGGCTTGAGGGGGCAAGACTTTAACCCTAAAAGGCATATTTCTAGCAAAATTGCAACAAAATTATTCCATCAAAAATTATGGATACAACTCAGACCCATTTCAGTAGAGAAAATAGCCTTTAGTTACCCATCAATGGTGGATAGGTGACCATAGACAAATCCAACAGACATACCCCCAAAACCAATAAATTGATGGCAATACAGACGCAAAGCATGAAAAATCCTAAAATTGTAGGAACCCATGATAGGTCGGACAGAAAGGAAGCAATACACGCATGGAAAAAGAAAAAAATCCCCAAGAAAAATAGAAACTTATAGGGATGGTTAGAGAAAAGCAACCATCGTCGGATAACAAAGCAAAGTCAGAATTGGCTTCGGAACGGGAATCGGCGTCGGGAACAGAAAAACACATCAGCTTGGTGTCTAACACTTTTCTCTCTAGAATGCTCTTAGAGGAAGGAATGAACAGTGACTAGAGGAAATGAACAGACTTATATAGGAAGTTGAAAGGGCGGGAAAACACCCTAAATCATGCCCTTAAAGTGACTTGTGTCACAGGAAAAACTCTTATACCAAGCCAATAAGTAGCAAACACGTGGCAAGGCCCTCACTGCGCATTCGAACCAAGCAACCTTTAAAGGTAGATGTGACTTCGGCAATCATACCCGAACTGAGTTCAGAACACACCAAACCACGATGCATGGCATCCCAATGCGGTGAAATGACAGGCCGACACAAGGAATATATAGCTAGCAGACACTGGAAGACTTGCCCAGTCGAGCTTCCACACTAGACAACGCATGCATCTAGCTCACATGATCTCAGTCATCAACGATCTAGCTCAAGCGAACTGAGGGACAATTATAAGGGGATGAAAAATGCACAACTACCAGTTTGGGCAGGCACTACCACTAGGCCATAACTATAAAGCAAGCTCAATAGGGAGTCTGTGTCGGAGCTTGGTCGAGATGCTACCAGACATCAACTCTATAGCAAGCTCAACAAGGTCATCGCGCCAAAGCTTAGTTGAGGGGCAACGATTGATGGCGATGCCAAAGAACATCGGGGGATAAAGGGTAACTTGCATGGCGAGGTTTCCTCAGATAGCCCTCATACCTGGATGTAGACGTCGATGGCATGATGGCCAACTACCAACCAAGACCTAGGGTCATGGGTAAGTCAGTCGCCCACTCCCTGACACAGCAGTCAGTGCATCCAGGCACACGCCGATGCACACGCCGATTTGCAGTCTTTCTAGTGATATGACGGTTGGCGCGTCCAAGTACACGCCCAACTGAGCTTATATAAGACCAACCCTAATTCTCTTAGAGGTACGCAATAAAAGCCATCCTAAGCTAAAACTATCTATCTCTTTCTCTTCATACACTTGCTACCTCCGGTCATCTTATCTGACCATCGGAAAGCCGTTGAGACAATTCCGATGATCTTTCTCACTATTATTGTCTTGCAGTCTTGCTATGTTCTGAGGTGGAGTATTGTGGTGGGGAGAGAGCGGAATTGGTTGGGGGAAGGTGAGGGGGTTGGGTCGGTCATAGGTGGGTGGGTGTTGGAAAATGTTGGGTTAATTGCTTTAAACCATGGTTAGATTGAACAGAGCACTAAATAAGATGTTCATTTCTCTCTCCCCATTTTTATAGACGTGTGTGCACGTAATTGGCTCTCTTTATAGACCATATGTAATATTGAACTTCAGATGCGTCGTCAGAGGCAATTTCTAGCCATTTCATTGAGGCGGCCAAGCTTGTTTTATATATTTTGGTTTTATTTTGGCAATCCAGGAGGCAGTAAACTTTCGTTTCAACTTTGGTAGCCAACTTTCCTTGGCCGTAGAATTACAGATACAAATATGTGTGTGTGTGTGTGTAATATATAGCATGTCTTCTGCATCCCATATCAGCCCTTTCTACTGGGTACTTAAGCTGGAGATTTCATTGTCTGTCTTGAAATGGGTTGGAGGGGCTAGACCCAAATTAATGTCCTACCACAGATAATAAAATAAATTCAATTTCACACACATAGACACAAAGAAATCTTCCAACATTATACCCATATTTCTATTTCACCACACAATCCATTTATACCAAATCCATATATGCCCAAATCAATCGGGCTTTACGCCAAGAGGGAACACAAAATTTGAGCATATATTGTCAAGCAACCACACAATTTGTCAATAAAATTCAAACACACACACAGATATCTATGCACAATAAATGATAAAATTGGCCTCTGTTTCCCCTACTGAAGGGCTTGTATTGGATGGTTCAGACATTGGTAGAGTTTTGTGGCTTGAGATGTGTTGAAGGAGATGAAGGATAAGAAGCAGCACCACTAGTACTGCTACCAGGTGGTGGGTGGTGTGGGTACTCCAAAAACCTGAGCTCTGTTGTAGAATTCTTGATCTCCTCTGGCTCTGCCTAAGAAGTAACACCCAAAACCAAGCATAACTGAGAACAGAATCGAAGGTAGTGAGACCACCACAACCATACCCATCTTTTCTTTCTCAACTAATACGCAAATATCTGTAGAGAGAGAGAGTATTGGTGATGGAAAATAAATAGGAACTGAGTATGGACTACTAGTGTGAGATGTGAGAGATTGCTGATCTGAAAGTTTCAGGTTCTCAAGCTAAGGGGAAGGTGTGGATTTTAAAGTTGCTCCTAACGGTAGGCTTAACGTTCAAGTTTCTAACGGATACTTTTTAGGTGAGCCAATGGGTATCCATGGTCTAACAATGAGGTGAGTAACACTCGAAATGAATTTGTTGCACGTAGGTTTTGACTATTGTTTCAGCGTCTTTTCTTGCCAATGTGTTTGTCCACTTAAAGGAATTAAACTTCTAAAAAATTAAAATTACCTTTTTTATAATTTAAAACTATATAAAAGTGAAAAATAAATTATCACACTAGTTGAAAACGAAAAAAATAAATAAATTAAAAGTCCATTCGTTAGGACGGGATGAGAAAGAGAAGTTGTATTTTGCAACAATAAGACCCAAACCCTTATCGAACCTTACAAAGAATTAACATCTCAATTACTAGGCCAACCTTTGGTCTTATCAAAATTAAAAGTAGACAAAATTTTGGTTACTTTACATACAAAGTTGACAAACATTTTAGAACATTACCTTACATATAATTAATATAAATAAAGGGATTTACTACTTTAAATGAAACACAATCTAGTATTTTAACTAATCTAAGGATAATATTTAATTCACTAACAATAATCACACTTGATGAGGAGTGAAATCCTCACCTACAAAAGTTAGCTCCAGAGAAAATGATCCGGCCTGGGGTGAACATGTCGCTACGATTTTCACGAAAAGATCACGTCGCCAATATCCACTATTATTGTCAGTGAGTACGGCGAGCTTCTTAATGTCGCCTGTGTTATCCTCTTAGCATCCCAAGTTCTCAAACGCATGATATTGTGGTTCTCAACAATTTCTCCATACCGAGGTGAACGTGATTGACTCCATCTCCACCACAACCACCTCCACATGGCAATCTCCATTCATTACGCTGATATCTTCGGCCACATCTTCCTTACGTGGTTGCTCGATAATTACTCCGTGATCTTCTCACATGTCTGTGAAATCTCTATCTATAAAAGACCACTCACTATTCTCCAAAAGGAGGTAATGTTTTGGGCATTCTATAAGACAGTGTTATACGAATCCATTGTTATACTTTTCAAATCAATTCAAATTGATCTCATCTCCACGTTAGAGGGGTATTGAGTGGTCTCACCACGGCATGTAACGTTTGTTCCCTTATGCAGATTAACAAAGTCAATAAGAGATCATTATCGAGCAATTCTGACTATTCGTTGCTTTTCCCGTACTTTTACCACAATAATTTGGCACTGTCTGTGGGAACGACTAGGGATGGCAATGGGGCAGGGCGGGGCTGGAGGTTGGTGTCCCCGTCCCCAATCCCTGAAATATTTTTTAGTCCCCGTCCCCGCCCCGATCCCCGGTGGGGATTTTTTTTTACCCTCATCCCCGCCCCGAATTTGAACCCTAAAAAAAACTCACGGTTGTGCGCGTGTGTGTGAGAGAGAGAGAGAGTAAACCTGAGAGAGTGAACCAGAACCTCCTCCCAACACCTTCGAGCACCGAGAAGGTCGTCTTCAGCAAGATCGCTGATCCTTTCGCGACGATCTCGTGCGGTAGCAACATCTCATCGTCGTCCTCGTCGCCATCGTCCAAGGCTGCTAGCTCGCCATTCCAGACCTTCCTCAGCATCACCGGAACTGTCATCGGTGTTGATCGATGAGAACAAAAAACCGTCCCTCTCCTGATCCCCGAATTTATTTTTTAATCCCCGATCCCCGCCTCGATCCCCAAAAAATCTCCAAAAATTCACCCCGATCGGGGTGGGACGGGGCGGGGCAAATTGCCATCCCTAGGAACGACCACTCTCGATACTCTTTTTGTCAAGGACATCAAAGTTAAGCCTTAGCTCTACTTAATTGCTCTCCTTATTGAAACTCGAAGTCTTGTAGCTTGGCATTCCTATTTCCACTAGTATGACCGACTACGTCTTATACATTAGAGGGCATGGCATTTCGCCAGTAGGAATTCTGCTCGTCGTATGGTAGGCCCATAGTACACTTGGAAGGTCTTCAACCCATTCGCCCTTAAAACTTTCTAACCTCACCTTCAAATTCTTCAAGATTGTCCTGTTGGTGACTTCTACTTGTCTGTTTGCTTGAGGATGACCAGGCAAGAAAAAATGGTGTAAGATGACAAGATTCGAGCAAAATAGTTTGAATCCCTCGTTGTCGAATTGCCTTGCATTGTCCGTGGTGATAACCTTAGGAATCCTAATCGACAAACGATGTTCTTCCACATAAAATTTCCACTATTCTTTTTGGTGATTTTGGCAAAGGGTTCTGCTTTTATCCATTTCATGAAAAATATCTATGGAGACAATCAAAAACCTCATTTGCAATAGAGCTTGAGGTAGAAGTCCAAGTATGTCTATTCCCTATTGCACGAATGGCCATAGACTGGTCATGGGCCTCATCTCGGTATAGGAGAGATGACTGACTAAAGCAAATCTCTAGCACTTGTCACATTT
>CM018906.1:23778235-23780735 GCA_009663005.1 Actinidia chinensis | reverse complement strand
TTTCATGAGAGAAAAGGTAGAAAGGTGATTCAAATGAGATCAAAAAGATACAAATTGATAAGGGAAAATTCCCCACCTACTAATTAGACCAAGGCGAACATCTCGCCTAAAGAGATCATGTAGCAAACTCCTCTTATGATCCGTGTTGAGCTCGTATAGACCCCCCGAATGTTCTGATTGCCTTACACTACCACCTCACCCATAGGCGAGGTGAGATATCTCACCAGACCCTCTATGGATAAGAACAATGTAAGACTCCATCTCCTCTCGGACTCCTACATTTACGGTACCACCACCATATGGCATCCTCCTGATTCTTCTCCGATATCCACGGGACCTCTTTCCATACTTAGCTATCTGGGGATTTCGCTGTAATCTCCTCGCACGACACTGCATTCTCCATCTATAAAAAGGCCTTTCCCCCCACCATTTAAAAAGTACGACTAATCACTTGCATACTCACTTTTTTGATAACTTTGATAAATTATTTTAGCTTGCTCGCTTTGGTCTGATCTCCACACCGGAGGGGTTTGAAGTAGCCTCACCTCGGCCGATAACGTTTGTTCATCTCGTGTAGGTCTCCCAAAATCCAATATCGAGCTAAAAGAGCAACTTTGACTGTTGGTTGTTTGCCCCTAAATTTCTACCATAACAGTTTGGCATGATTTGTGGGAACGACAGTGCTCAATTTCCTATGCACCTGTGTAGCCATTTGTTGCCTAGATCAAGTACCAGCACCCTTCTAGATAGTAGAGCACATCCTATAGTGAACACCAACCAAGATCCCAATCTTGAGGGCCTCCACTATGAGATACTTGGGATCGCCGAGCAAATAAGAATCATGAACAAGAATAATGCTCACCTGATACAGCACCTCGCCATAAACAATCCACCTCTTCCTGCTGCACATAATCCAGAAGTTGCTAAGCGATCTCGTTTATCTTGTAGATCAGGATTCCCAGAGTCGCCATAGTACTGGCCAAGGGCATTTGGCCAGGAGCAGTCGCTAGTCACCAAGTTTGCATTCTTGGCAAGCAAAGAGTCTTGCCTATTTAAGTCTCAGCCGTCTAGCCAAACTATCGACATGAAAGGCAAGAAAACCAAGGAAAGAGGAAGATCACCTCGTTGAGATGCCCTAAGGTATAGGTTCCGAGATAAATCTACCATTCAGAAGATTAAGGACCTGAATGCTCAAATTGATGCCATTAATATCGGTACAAATGCCCTAATCATAGTGGACGCTCTGATTAAACAAACTTAACCTACATTCACTGATAGGATAATAAGGGTCAGGTTGTTTTCCATGTTCAAACTTCTATCATAGCTTAGAGTGTATGAAGGGAAGACATCCCCTATGGCCTACCTAGATTCATACAAGAACTTGATGTCGCTCTAAATATACTCAGACGAGGTGATATGGAAGGCTTTCTTAGCTATTTTAAAAGGGCTAGTGAGATCATGGTTCAAAAAGTTGTCTCGAAAGACCATTGACTCGTTTGATGACCTTAGTAGGCTTTTTGTTGCCAATTTCATAAGTTGCAGGGTCAGGCAAAAGAACTCCTCGCACCTTTTCATAGTCCACCAAAAAGATAGAGAGAGCTTGAAAGATTACGTTAAGCATTTTAACCAAGCTATTTTGGAGGTGAAGGATCCTAATGACAAGGTGGTAGTCATGGTGATGATGGAAGGACTTCGCCTAGGTCCTTTGTTTGACTCCCTCTCCAAGAACGTCCTTGAAACTTTTTCTACACTCTAGAGTAAAGCATCGCAATAGAGGAATTGGCCAAGGCCAAACGTAGGAGGCGAGGAAAGGATGATCACAAAAGGAAAGAACCCAATACTCAGCAAAGAAACAATAGGGACGAGGCAAAAAGCAAGAGGACAGACCAAGATACTAGGAGAAAGACTAATGACCGACGTCTCTGCACGCCACCTCGCTGACCCAACCTAATGTTGCCTCTTTTGAACGCCCCTATAACCCAAGTGCTTACAAAAATTAAGAATGAAGAGTTTGTAAATTGGCCTGGGAAGATCAAAATCAACCCCCTTAAGAGAAACAAGAACAAGTACTGTGAGTTCCATAAAGATCATGTCCATAACACAGAGGATTGTTTTTAGTTGAAAGAATAGATAGCTGACCTGATCAAGAGGGGATATTTGAGGAAGTACTTAACTGATCGCCAGCCGCTCGACTCACCTAATAAGAGTTATGGCAACGATAAGCCGATGATAGGAGATATGTAGACTATCCATGGAGGGATTGGATCAGGAGGATATTTAACCTCGTCAAGGAAAAGGCATGCCAGAAAGGCTAACGGTCGAGTTGAAGAGGAAATATACAATCTCTCCATACCAATGGCCGAAGCTCACCAATCCATCACCTTTACCAATGATGATTTGAGAGGATTACACCTACCCCAGGATGATGCTTTAGTCATCTCTGTCACGATTGCTAGTTTCAATGTGCAGAAGATCTTGATCAACAATGGAAGTTCTGTCG
>CM018906.1:23683235-23685735 GCA_009663005.1 Actinidia chinensis | reverse complement strand
CATGAACCATCTATAAAAACCCGCATGACCTAGGAATGACTTAAAATCTTTGACACATTTGGGGGTAGGACAATTGTAAATCAACTCAATTGGGACTTATCAATCTGAATCCCCTTGGAAGACACAATATGACCTAACACAACTCCTTGGGAAACCATGAAATGTCACATTTCTCAATTAAAAATTAATCCATTCTCTTCACATCTTTCCAACACTACTTCTAAGTGTTAGAGACACTACTCAAATGAATCTCTAATAAAAGCTTCTATCACCTTCTCCATCAAATCACTGATCCCCATCATGCATCATTGGAATGCACTAGGTACATTGCATAATCCAAATCGCATTAGTTAATAGGCAAAAATGCCAAAAGGACATGTAAATGTAGTTTTTTCCTAATCCTCTGAAGCTATTTCAATTTGGTTATACCTTGAATATCCATCTATGAAACAGTAGAATGCATGGCCTACCACTCTCTCCAAGATTTGATCAATGAATAAGAGAGGGAAATGGTCTTTCCTAGTGCATGAGTTAAGTTTTCTGTAATCAATGCAAGCTCTCCAACCCATGGTCACACAAGTTGGTATCAACTCATCACTTTCATTCTTTATGACCGTGACCACCTGACTTTTTTGGAACTACTTGCCTAGGACTTACCCATTTATTATCCGCAATCAAGTAGATAATTCGTACATCTAAGAGTTTTAACACCTTGTGTTCCACCACTTCTTTCATGTGTGGATTCAACCAACATTGTAGTTAGCAGGACAACTTGACATCATCTTCCAAATAAATGTGGTGTGAGCAAATCAAGGGGTTAATACCCTTAATATTAGTAATAGTCCACCTAATGGGATTCTTGTGATTTTTTAATGTGGAAATAACCACTAGGAATCTTTCATTTTCTCCTAAAAAAACATATTTCAGGGTAGATGGAGGGGTTTCAACTCCAACGGGATGGTGGATAGTTTAAGGCAAAATTCTCTCCTCACTAGGAAGCAATTCTTCAAACTTGGGTGCCCATCCATTTAACTTACAAACCTCACTTAATTCTAACAATGAGTACAATGACTCAATCTCATCACTTAAATTGTACTCCACATATGTTGGAGATACAAGACATGACTCCAAAGGTGTCCATACAATCTTGCACCAAGATGTCAATGCAACTAACCTCATGAACTTCACCCTCATTCCCTACTTACTTTGTCACATTGAAGATGTTTTGCTCACAAGTCATATTCCCAAAGGCTAGTCTCATCACCCCATTCTTACATTGAATAAAAGCATCTGATGTTGCAAGTAATGTGTAGCCAAAAACCATTGGGATTTGAGTGCTCGAATTGGCTACTGGTTGGGTATCTAAGACAATAAAATCTGCTAAAAAGTAAAACTTATCTACTTTCACAAAGACGTCTTCTACCATGCCTCTTGGTACCCTTGTACTTCTATCAGTTAGTTGGAGGGTCACATTTGTGAGTTTCAACTCCCCCAACCCTAATTATTGGTACTCAGAGAATGGAAATAAATTGACACTTGCACAAAAATCAAGTAGAGTGTGCTCAATGTGAGTTGCCCAATTACAATCGTAATTGTTGGACACCTTGGGTCCTTATACTTTAAGGTTGTCTTGGTTTGAATAATGGAGCTTGATTGGTCCATTAGAAATGCTTTTTTTTGAACTTGTATTGTGCACTTGACAATGCAAAAGTCTTTTAAAAATTTGGCGTAAGCATAAATTTGTTTAATGGCATCCAAGAGATGAATGTTAATTTTTACTTACTAAAAAAGCTTGTAAATTTCAACATTCGTGATTTTCGTCTTTGGAGCCTTGAGTCCTTAACGAAAAGGTGCGAGAATTGGACAATGCATCTTCTCTTGCTTTTCCTTCCTCAACACACGGACTTGTTCACTACTTGGAGGCTCCAAATTTTTAGAGCTCAACGTGGCAATTTTGGAGCTTCGATTTGAACTAGCTTGGGTAAATGGTTTTATCAATTTATTTCCCAATTCTCGATGTAATGATTGCCTTACATTGTTCTATGTGTGTTTCAGACGAAGTGGAAGTATCCACAATATGTTGGCCTTGGGGATTGGCTTGAGGTTATGCAGGGAATTTTACTTTTTCTTGTTGCAGCCCTCCACGACCGTGGTTAACTTTGAAAGCTAAGTGTGATATCCCCAATGGCTTGGTTATTTTGAGACCATGCTGCCTATTGGCTTTGGATGAATATTTGCAATGTGTCCTCAAGACTATATTTAAGAGGAGGTTAGTACACATTTTGGGGGGGTGGAGGATGCCTTTGCAGAGCATACATTAGTACAGGGGGTTAATGTATATGGGGCCCTTACCCTATTGGATTTAGATAATGGAATAGTTGAGATGAACTGGATGCTTGGCCGTGTGGTCCAAAATTTGAACTCTCTGCATTTCTCCATGAGAGATTTGGATGGTTTCGCCATCCTAGATTGTACGTGTTAGAGAATAACGAGTTAAAAA
>CM018906.1:23605735-23608235 GCA_009663005.1 Actinidia chinensis | reverse complement strand
ACCTTTTGATAGCACCAATGTGTTCGTATTGACGAGACGATTCCAAAACATAAAAAACAGTCGCCAAATCACCTCTCACACGCCCTCATGCGCCACCACACTCTCTGCGCGTGAGATCCACGCACTCCACATGCTTCACGCGCTGTCCAAGGTAGGAGATAAGTGCGCCCCATGCGCCCGACGCACTCACGCGCTGTCAGCGCCACATTAGCACTACGTCAGCACCATGCCAACGCTCTGTCAGCTCTCTGTCATCTTGCAACAGTGTTCTCTCTGTCCGATAAATTACAGTTTTAGACCCTTCAATTTTATCCAATTATAATTTAGTCCTTAAAAAAAATAAAGAAAAATGGCCCAATCGGAAATCTCCCAACCTATCTCCATCACCTTATACGAATCCAACTATAGCCTTTGGTTCTTAGCCATGCAACAGTTCCTCTGATCCCAAAAATTCTAGAAATACATCACGAGCGATGCACAACCACCCCACCTTTCTAATTCTGCTGAAGATGATGATAATGATTCTCAAGCCAAATATCGATCAAACCTTGAAGACTGGGTTAACGACAACTCCAAGATTATCGCCTAGTTTTTCAATACCTCCGTCTTATCCATCCATTCACTATTTACCCCATTTGAGACTACCAACGAGATTTGGGATTATTTGGCTAAGCGGTATTTTTTTATTGATGGTGCCAATGAGTATTAGTTGGAACTTGAGCTTCATCACCTCTATTTCAAACTGGGTTAGACTCTTATTGATTTCTACAGCAAAATGTCAAATTTATGAAATCACTTAGCCCAGTTTGAGCTAACCTGGACTTGTTCCACTGATGCAACTATTTTTTATGCCTACTAAGACCGCTCTCGTCTTCACCACTCTCTCATGGTTCTTCCTCCTACTTATGAGCATACATGGGCTTCTCTTATTTATCTCTATCCTCTTCCTACTCTTTTAAAGTTAGAATTTTTTCCATTATTTCTCTAGTCCGGGTTGTCTTGATACTTTGATTTTTAAACAGTTTTAATTTGTCAGAAACCATTTCCTTGAATTTGGAAAACTAATTGTTAAAAATTACTCCCTGTTGCGTGGAAGCGTTAAAAAATACAAAACAAATGAAATTCAAAGATACGAATACGTAGAAAAAAAATAAACATATTTGCAAAGCAAAAAGAAACAAACAAAAGAGAGAATAATAAAACGAAATGAAAGAGGCCAAGGTTTACGTAGTTCAAAGATGTGCCTATGTTCACGAGTAGTTAAACAAACAAATACTTCCACTAACATATCAAATGAATGCTCCAAAGAGCTACAAATGAGAATTTTTTAGAAAATACCCTCTCTCAAAAGCCTCACAAAAACTAAAATACAAATTCTCTTTAAACCCTAATTGAAACCAAACCGAAAACCCTCTCTAAACCAAAGATTACACAAAGAGCGAAGCTCTACCAAAGAACTCAAAGTTCCACCAAATACTCAGAGGTCTACAAACGGATAAAAGATCCAACCAAAGTATACATAGGGGCACCAAAAAAACTAAGAAGTTCTTCTAAGGACCCGAAGGTCCAAATTGCAGTATAGGATGCACATTAGTTTGAATTTAAGAAAAAAAAGCCTATGAGTTAATTCAATCAAATAAGGAAAAAATATTTAATTATTAGTCACCTTTTTTTTATAAGAGATTTCCACTACATTTTTGAAATTTTATTGAGTTGAGATTTTTTTTTACTGTTAACGAACCTTCAGTCAACATTAGATCCACCATTGCAGACTAAATCTTGGCTACCTGCAATCAACACCAAATTACAGGTATCAATTATGCCCGAATGCTAGCGGGGGCGCTGAATCCCACGACGTTTCAGTTCATCCCAAGGATCAGTCATCTAACCACTAGGCTACCTTTGCGGGTTAAGGTGCTTTTTTTTTCCTTAAATTTAAGCCCGTCGTTATAATTTCTGTTATGGTATAAAATTGGGGCAAGCAAACCAACAGTTGATATTGCTTGATATGGCGAGGTAGGTACCTTGGACAAGGCTCGGGCGACCTACATAGCTACAGGAATAAACGTTACCAGCCAGGGTGAGGCCACTCAAAATCCTTCCGGTGTGGCGATTAAACCAAGGCCAATATGAACTAAGCAGTTGGAAAGTAGAGTTATCAATAGGGCATGGTGATCTTCGAGAAGCATCCCCGAGACGAGGTCTTAGAGTCCCCATACAAGAAGTGGGCCTTTGATAATGGTTCTAAGGGGAAGTAAGTAGCCTCGTTGCCAGAGGCGAAGAAAACTAAACCCAGCAGGGGGCGAAAGGAGGCTCTATGCAGCCATCTATTCCCAAGAAGGGTAGCATGGCTAAGCCTATTCATGGCGAGGTTCTGGGTCCTTAGGCCTTGGTGATGGCTAGTGCTGCTACGGCAAAAAAATTTTGGCCGGGGTGATCCTACCTACCGACAACGAGAAGGTGGAGAAGCTCATCTTTAATCAGGTGGTGACCAAGTTCC
>CM018906.1:23453235-23455735 GCA_009663005.1 Actinidia chinensis | reverse complement strand
ATATTTTTTATATTTCTGTTATTTATATTAAAGCTGTTAGCAAGTGTAAATTATATGTTGGATCTTGAAAATAGTTTTGAGAATGACACGCTAGGATATAGTAGAATTAGATGGCTTACATTAAGGCTGAAATGAAAGTCCTAGATGGCAACAATATAACAATTGCGCGGGAGGGAATGTCGATCCTTCGGTTAGTGACCGAGAATGCGACCGGATATTGGGTTTGTCAAACCTTCGGTAAAAATTCGAGAAGTAGGCCGGATATTGGGTACGTCAAACTTTCACCTGGGTACGTCAAACCTTCGGTGAAAGTCCGAGAAGTAGGCCTGTTAGGTATTACCCTAGGTGTGTCATTCTAAATTTATTGGAGTAACGCTTTTTGAGAAAAGCCGAAATTTTGCAAACTTGTTGGTTTGAGAAATCACAACTTGAAAAGTTGTATTTTGATGTTGTCATTCAAAAGAATTGGATTTTAATTAATGCTTGTGAAAAGTTTTGCGAAATCATTGATTTGAGAAATCATGATAACTGCTTTTGAGAAAAGCTGGGATTTGAGAACTTGTTGGTTTGAGAAATCACGAATTGAAAAATCGAAAGTATATTTTGATATGAATGAAAGTATATTTTATTAAATCATGTTTTCATTATATGATTATGTATCATGGTTTTGGCTTGAGACATCAAGTGCATTGTTAAATTTTTTCAAGGTAACTCACCTTTACTATAAAAATAAATTTCAGGTATTGAGAGTTATCCTGAATCGTGAGGCATGTGGATGCCGGTTTTGTATTTTGTTTTGAAAAGCTTATGAATGTATGTTTTGAGAAATTATAATATTATTTTGGCTTGGTGTGAAAAAAAAATTATAATACTTAGGTTTGGGGAATTTATGTGATTGTAAGACTTATATTTAAGCCATTAAATTCTGAATTGGAATTAAATTGAAAGATTAAAAACTTTTGGGATCAGATTAAAAGACATTTAAGTTGGAAGGGTGAAAACAATGAATTTTTTATTATTAAACTCATTGTTACTTTATTTTAAAATAAAATTATAATAAAATAAATAAATAAATAAAGACAGAGATTGTACGCGGGAGAAAGATGAGAATTAGAAAGTAAATGGGAAATGTGAGAAATTATATGGTGTGATTAGTTTATGATCATGAAAGATCAAGACATGGATTCTAACGGTGTGATGATGTCCGATCTAAATGAAATTTCAGTATATTTTCTATGGAATATTATCCTTAATTTTATACTTAATAGATCATGGAGAGCATGGTCCATGGGAAGGATTTATCGTTCTTTGATGTAATGACAAATATAATTGTCATTGTTTAGTTTGACATTTCTGCATTTGAGTTGTTTGCTTACGTGGTCAGGTCTTGGTTTGATCAGGGCGTGACATCACTTTTATGGCTTTAAATTCTTTTCTTCATTAATATTTATCTGTAATGAATTCAAACACGACTTTAAATACGAAATAAGATAAAAAGACATAATTAACCTAATCTAAGATCAACTTAGATCGGTCTAACAGCACTTGGGCTACAATTATACAGTCCAATCATAGCTTTTGCCCTAGCAAGGCCAGATTCCATCATTGTATATTTTGTTTCCTTACAATTGTTTCTCAGTTCGCATGTGCTGGTCTAATGCTTTTTTGAGGCCATGTGAATTGGATACATTTGACCTTGGTTGGTTTCGGTGGCAGTTACCCGTGCGTGAGTTTTTTTTCCACTTTCCTCATTCTAGATTGCGGTCTTTATGCCTTCATTCTTTGGCTGCTGGCTTTTTGCCTCCTTCCATAATGACGGACAATTCGTCTTCATCCATTATGGCAGACCCTTGGCTTTTCATCTTTAATGGAGGACTCTTTGTTTTCTGCGCAATTACAGTCTTTTCCTCTCCGATCCGCCCTTACTTAAGTGCGAGGCCTTGAGGGATTTCTTCAGAGTGAAAATGAGTGTCTTTTCTATTCATTACCATCATCTGATTATCGGTGGCTGTTCTCTGGCTATTGGGTGAATACCCTTTTTTGGGTGCAAAAAGCTCATTCCCTCCACTTGGTCGAGCAAGTACGACATTAGGAAGGACTTAGCTGATCTCTGCGCAAGTTCTTTTCGTGTTTGAGTCCCAGTTCGGGAGAGATTTCTTGGAACACCATCAAGGGCAGCGAACTCTCCTGTAGCTAATAAAAAATGTGTGGCGAGCAGTAGATGCTCTCTTATACCTAACACCATTTTGTTACTCACAGCGAATGCTCTGTACATTTGCCCTTGCCGGCATGTGATTCTGCAAGCTTTAACCTATTTCATCGGCGGGGGTCAAATCCAACATGAAGTTTGGGTGACTCCGTCCCTAGTCAATCACGTCCATTATCTTGAGGTAACTATCTACGAGGATCCTCCAGCAAAGGTTGGTCATCTCGTAGGAGTGTTGTAGCTCGGTTTTCCAACTAGAATAGATTTTGTACTTGCCAAATCTTGTAATCGAAT